>PTEX01000263.1:385611-583608 GCA_003342815.1 Eudromia elegans | reverse complement strand
TCCTTCCTTCCTTCCTTCCTTCCTTCCTTCCTTCCTTCCTTCCTTCCTTCCTTCCTTCCTTCCTTCCTTCCTTCCTTTCTCTCTCATGGGAGAAAATGGCAAACCCTGAACAAATAGGTTCTCCATGCTTTCTTCTTCAAATGATTCCTCCAATTTTCTTTTTGCTCAAGGATTTTTTTTTATTTCTCTCTCATTTCCAGAGAAGATCTGATAGTGAATTGAGCAGTAATCCTCTAAAGGGTAAGCTTTTTTCCCACAAAATTTTAGTTTCAGTTTTCAGTAGAGGTAGATATTGAAATGTTTCTCACTTGAGTGCTCCAGGAAAATGTTCATAGCTTGCCACAATCACTCTACTAAGGCCAAGTTCATGTGATTGCCAAAAGAGAAATCACAGAAGAGTTTTAATGACATCAGAAAATATCTAGAGCAGCTGTGGAAGAAGAGAAAAAAAAAATTTCAGGAAGTCATCTTCCTTCTTTTTAAGCCTCCAGTCCTAGTACATAATCTGTCCTGTCGTTTTTGAAGTATAATGATTTACAAGAGGTTATTTGGATCATTTGTGCCCTCAAAAAACAGAAAAACTCACAACTGAGAGCAAGAAATGAATGTGGAGTTGAATCAACCTTTGTGAAGACTAGAGACAGCCAAGAAGGAATCAACTGCAGAAAATTATTTTAACAGGGTCTTTCCCATCTCTGGAGTTTTAACAATTAAAGCATTTCACAATTAAAGCAATCTCTACTATTAAATTGTCTTGGTACATGCATGTTTTCCAGCTTTCTCTTGTTCTTGCACAAGTTTCCTAGGTGATGAGATGTGTGTCCGTCTGCATGCTATCTCTCCTTTCTCCTCAGGTTTTGAATATTTCTTCTGAACTTAACAAAATGTGACTGAAAAGAACTAACTTCCTCCAAGCTTCATGAAAATTTGCAGAAGAAATCCCATTAAGTACCCTGACGGACTCATGCATGAATTCATACTAGTCTATAGACTTATGAGAGAGACTTTATGAATGCACCAGAAGAAGCTGACAACCTCCCCGATACAGATGTCAATCACCAAAGTTAATCTTAAGCAAGCAGCTTTCAGAAGTCTTGGATCCCTCCAGAAAAACTTACGGAGTTTTGAGAATGACTCAAATAGCTGCAAAAGGGACTGATACCATACAGTCAAAGCGGACTTTTGTGTAGTTAAATTTGTTTAAATTTGGGAGAGGAGTGCATTCCAAAACATTGACCTGATAAATATAAAATACTGATAAATTGTAGAGACAGGTTTTTCTTATTTTCAAGAAAAGATGAATACAGTCTGCATTCCTACAAAAAGAGTTGTTTAGTTTTGAGAGGTAGTCATGTGGGATACAATATCTCTGTTAGGTTGTTCAAAAAGCATTTTCCTAAATGCTCTTGCTAAAACAGGCTGTAGTAGAAGTGGACAAATACTGTGCACGAGCGCCAACTTCAGCAACTTAAAAATGAAGAGTAAGAATGCTACAGGATGACAGAAAGAAGAATAATTCACTCCGAATACAATTCTGTCTGAATCAGTAACTAGTTGTAGCAGTAACTATGAGTATATAATGATTGTTTATAAGGTGAATAGATAGCAGTCACTAAGGTTGTTTTTGAACACTGCTGTGGTGCTTAGCAGCCCCTTTCAAGTACAGGATCTCTCTGTGCTAAGCAAGTAAAAGCTCTCAGATTTCAACGTTTGAATCTAAATAAACAAGAAAAAAGACTTGGTAAAACCAACTTAGTTTTGCTTACCTTTATTTGAGAGAAAGCTACAACATTTGACTCTAATCATTTTTTGTTTGAATCTATATAGCTTTAGAATATTTGGGGGACTTTTATTTTCTTGTTTCTCCTGCACCCCCTAAATTTGTAAGACTTGAAGTTCAGATCATTTCTGGCAAAATTTGCGGCCAATGCACAGTACCTACATTTTTTGATGTATTCTGTCAAATATTTGAAAACAGAAGGCATACTATCTGAGGTGACTAAAATCACTGCTATTTTGCTCTGAATTTTATTGCTGCAGTTTCTCATTGTGACATTTGTGGTATGAATTCCTGAATTACTTCAGTGGTTAATCTGACTTTTAGAAAGCAGTATGATCAATTTTTGAAGCAGAACATCTGAGAGTACCCCTCTCTCTCTGCTTAGAACATGATCTCTGTGGTCTACATAAGTTTCCTGAACTGTTGAAGTTTTATTTTGATCTTGTCATCCCTCTCACCCAGACTGCACTTGGCTGCTGCCCACCAGTGGTGCATTGTAGGGAATACATGAAAAAGAGAGGAAAAATGTTATAGTTCTTTTTATTGCATTAATAGCACTAATATATGCCAGAGGAAAGTGTCAGAGGAAAAGAATAAGAAAAATATTATACAATTATATATACAGGGAGTTCTTATATAATTTTTTTCACGTTGGTTACTTCTCCTCTTTCGTATTGTTTGTGTAGCAATGTTAGGCAAATTTCTGTGGCACATATTTCTGTGGATTATGGTGCTATTATATTGCTTGTCTGTAAAGACTGAATACCCTACTTGCAAATTAAATGATGGAAGTCATTCTACATTTATATTGAGGCAAATGTTTTAATGTTGAGGAAATTAATGAACTTCTTAATCTTTACTAAACTTTTGATTGAGTAACTCTGTATATAGTTGTACTAATGAATCACTAACCAAGTAATATAGAAGGTAAAACATTAAACAATAAAAAATCACATTAACTTTTGACTATACATATTTATTAAGTCATATAGAAATAAAATGAACTTTTATGCATGTAAAGAAAGAAACTTAAAGTTCTTTTCTACAAATACTCTCTTGATAGTTTTGATATACAAAAAAAATCTACTCTTTTGAGAAGCAAGGGTAAAGGTCTGTTTCTTTACTGCACTGCAATATAAGCAGTGATTTTCATTCTTCCTTCTATAGAAGGATGGGATTGGAGATGATAAGAAGGTATCTTATTGTTACACAAAAGCTGCTGTTCGTATACTGAGCACTTGCTACTATATGATCAACATCTATCACATCTGGTTTGTTCTTTTGCTCAATTAGTTTCAAGGGGAAATGGCATGTGCTGTGGAATGCCCTTTTTCTTTTTTTCCCCTAACATTTTCTTTTTCTAGTTTTGTTTGTAGAAATATCTATGCCTCCATATTTTCCATCTCCTATTTAACTTAACGGAAACGCACTTTGCATTGGGATGAAAGATAGTGGCATTTATGGTGCTCTCCACTCCTATGGAAACCACTACTGTGGGTCCATTGTCATATACAGGTTCCTAAAAATGTATTTAAAATACCAGTCAAGCTATATTTATGTGGAACTCAATATGGACAAAATTATAGACTGAACTGATGTATAGTAAATGTATAGCTTAGGTCAACAGAAGTGCAATAAATCCAATTCTCAAAGTGGCTATTTTTCCTTTTTTTCCTGACCATCAACAGAATCTGTATTTAAATTCAGCCTCAATGAGCTGTTCTTCATTTGTGAGCTGATTTTCTTCAGCAGTAGGTCATCCTATGTAATGACAGGGTAGGCAAAGTTTTGCATCATGTAGATATTGCCCCCTCTGGAATCTGCATTGTCTCTGCGTTATGTCTCAACATTGCTACTGAGTGTATGTAGAAACGGAATGTAGGATATGATAAATGAGGTTCCTAGTCATGCAGCAAATAACTATTTTAGGTGTGTCCTGATGGAAAGAGTTTAAGCTCTTCTGATTCATTTAGCTTGCTTCCAGTGCCTTTGACAGGTAAGTCCACGGTTATCTTCTACTGGTAAAGTTCATCACTGAAGCCAAGCCTAGGGAATGTGAATGGATGTCTTCCATCTATGCACTGACAGGCAGCAATCATCTAACAAAACACTAAAGCTGCTTCTAGTCAGGGTGATGATCTAAGTCTGCATTGTCTCAAATATATAGTCTCTGCTTCACCCAAGTGACCTAGCAGATGTTTTTTGATAGCTCCTCTATAAATTTAGCCGGGAATGGAAGAGCTGATGATAAACAGGGGGAACATCTCATATATTGCTTGCAACATGTGTGAAGGAGAAACCTTTTGTTCTCTGAATTAAGTGCTGGCTCTTTTGGTCTAGGATTGTTCAGAACAATGCTTCATGAGCTAGAGGAAATGCAAGTTTGATTCAAAGTCTGAAGTCAATTACAGATGTCACTTGAGGTGTGACTTTTAAACTTTGGAAATATAAGTATATTATCACTTCATTGGTACAGGTGAAAGAGTTCTGATTTATTTGAGAAGACATCACAAATGTGTACAATCTCTTTGAAGAAGGATGATGAGTCTAGTGCTAGATTCCTTGGAAGATAGTCGGGAGTCCAGAAATGACCAGATGTACATAGGTCTAGCAGGTTAATTGGAGTGTTTTGTCCTCTTTCAAAGCTTTGGATTAGGATTTAATAATTTGTGGAGTTTTCACTGTTTTATTTTTTTATTATTCATTTAGACGTTTTCTTTTCATTAGGTCTATGATGTTGAAACATTTTTGCACAATTTTAGTATTGTTTTCATAATGTCATTGTTACATGGGCACTCACATTCTTTTGTAGTAAGTAAGTTCATTATCTGTCACTGTCTTAGAAACATATTTGGTAAATATCAATTTTGCATGTTTGATTATGGATTTAGCAGTCAGAAGCTCTAGCAATGCTGCTCTGGATAATTTCAATAATTAATATATTCATTTTCCTTGCAATAAATTGTGTATATTTACATGCATTAATCAGATTCATGTACATGTTTTGCCCTTTTTTCACCTATTGTAACAATTCTTTTTGCAATCTACCTTTTTTAAAGACCCTGTGTTATTAGCAGTATCCATGTTATTATACCTAATAATTTTCATTATGACATTTGTATGTTTACTATGTTTTTTTTCTCTGCCACTTCTATGTATTTGAGGGTAGGGGGAACCTGTGCATTTTCTTTTCCCTTATGTTTTCCTGTTTAATTCTCCTTCTACAATACCAGTTCTTCCACTGTAATTTGCAGTCTGTTATGTTTTCAGCTGAACACAGTTATATTGTTTGAGACATAATTCCAATAATTAACCTGTCAAAGTCTTTTATGTTTTTATACAGTTCATGTATACCCATATAAGGAGTTATATTCCCAGAATGAGAGGTATGTTTTAGTGTCTGTCTTCTATTACACTAGAAACTTCTCTTCAAAACATTTGCCTTAGTCTCAGACGTGAAATTAATTTGTGCACTCAATTCACTCAATTTACTCGATTTATATTTAATACATGTCTTATTTTTGTTTGACATAGTACACTAGTCAGTGGGCATTGTTTCTCTTGAACAGAACCCATAAAATTTCACTTCATTAGTTTTGTTCCTTCCTTTTCTGAAGTAGATGAAATCCTCCTTGCTGAAGTCCTCTTAATCCTGGACAACTTAATTTCTCAGTAGAATATTACTGGTGTCATGTCCCTTAATAAGAATATATACGCTTTCTTTCTCAATAGTTGCATTTTATCACTGCTTGAATGCTTTTCAAGGAAATTATCACACCGTAGAGCCTCCATCAAGACTTTTTATTCTATTTTGTGTTCCCAAGCTGCTTTTGAAATACCAGTCTACATTCAGAAGAAGACATGGCTGCATTCCTATCAACCTGCAAACTTAGTAATTTGAGGTTTATCAGTGCCACATCAGCTTATCCATTGCTCCCCTTGGTAAGCATCATTTTTGGCAAAGTCATTTTTGCCTTAATTTCTCTGGGAGTGAAGGTCTCCTCTGTGTCTTGTCTTTACCCTCAGACTCTGTGTAGGAGAGGAATGGCAAAAATCTGGACTAATAATTTGAGTAGTTCATGTATAGAGTAGTCTAGTATAGACAAGGCTATACTAGGTGTATAAAAAAAGACTTAGGGTTTCTCCCAGAGATCTATTTCTTTTTCCTGATCTTCCTGTTTTGCAGATGATGTCAATCTGTATTGTTAACAGAATCAGGATACTGGAACTCATTGGAGATGGAGATTGTATGTGACTTCTGCCTGCCCCACTTCTGTCCTAGTTCAGTAATGCTAACAAATCTGGTTCTGCTACCCACTTGAAAACACTAGTAGTCACACTGGAGCTAGAATCTGCTTTAGCTGTCATATGCACACCTAAGTAAGGGGCTGGAGGTTGAATCTCATTACTTTTTGCCGTTTCAAGGGAAAAGTCTTGCTTCCCCCTCCCCCACCTTTTTTTTCCTTCTTGTCCTTCTCTTTTTTCCCTCTTGTCCTTCTCTCACTCTACTGCCCTCTTGCTACCTGTGTAGTCCTAGCCTCTGCCTTGCACTCACTGTGCATGTGCGTGTGCTACTTTGTCCACTAAAATGGCAGAAAATCATGCCATTTTTGGTAGATCTATATTCTACAATTTAATGTGCTGAACCAACTGACAGACACCTGACAAGCCAGATATAAGCCAGGACACAGAAGACTGTGTTTGGAAGCAAGGGAGATGAGAAGGGGAAATTTGAATTACCCCTTTCAGTAGTGATGAGTTTTTAAATCAACTGAAATAACACTTTGATAAACATTAGAGTTGAAGAAGTCTTTGTAGAACTATCACAGCACTGTGGCATAACTACAATATGGGAGAAGAAAGAAAAAGATGGCTCACAAGGTCATTCTGTTCCCAACACTGACCACATCACAGCGAAAGCACAGCACAGGAATGGCAAACGTTACGATTACAGTCTTCATTAAAGTCCTGCCAGTGGACCTGCTCTCCTCATTTCCCAGAAAATAAAAGGGGTTCAAGGAGTTTGCGGCTGCTCCAAGGTGACTGATGCTGATTTAGTTCTTCTTTGCCAAAAGGCAGTGCCAGAGCTGTTTGCTCAAGTGACCAAGGCACTGAGAGGTAACTGTGAAGGTGAAAGATACATCTGCTCTCAGATGTGTATGAAACTCTGATTGGGCTGCAGTTTGTCATTGTACTTTCACAAATAGCATCAGTAGCAGTACATATTGTTTTCTTCTTTACTAAACCTTTGTGTAGGTGAATGTCTTTAGAAAAGAATATTCTACCAAGAAATGAAGAAACTAAAATCCACTTGTGAGAAGTGGTGGAATTTCCATTTGCAGGTTACTACAATGGACTGGAAATTGAAAAAAACCAAAACCAACCAAATAAAAAAACCCACAAGTACTTGATGGCAATCAATTCCTCAAATTAGCCCCCTCCCTACGATAAGCTACAATAACTAAGTCTACTTCAAAAAGTCTGTGCATAAGAGGAATTGCTTCTAGCCATATCAGAAGATAACCATGACAAAACCTGGTCAATTGTCAGACATTTGACAGATATCTGTGAGGAAATGTAGCAAATAGATTCTAAGAACCCTGGAGAGAGCTCAGTCTCTCTCCTTGTTTTTAACCAATTTTTTTTTTATTGTAATGTACACAGCAAAGAGATGTCCATAAGCAAAGGACAAAAAGTGGTCATGGCAAAACAAAACAAACAAACAAAATCCCTCTAGGAACAACAGAGAAATGGAAGCTCATTAAAACCTAGACTCATGATGGCACTGCTTCATACAATTGGGTCTGGTCTTCCAGTAAGCTCCCATAATTCACTGTGAAAGAATCAATATGAGGACACTAAAGGAAGCAATATCAGGGCAAATTTTAATGATTGATGAGTTGGCAAAAACACAGGACAAATTTGGAGATCTGGGTGTGTCATAGTTGACATTTACATGCCTAACAACTGCTTTTTATACCTACTTTTGTAAAGGTATTTAGAGGGACTGTTGTGGCCTCAACAAGTTATTTAGAGATAATATTCATCTTTTTCAGGTTCAGGGGCTGGCAAGGTAGGACCTGTGTATCAATAGTGGCTGGGTGTTGCTTGCCAGAATGATTCAATTAGTTTGTGACTTGATCTCTTCTGCTTTTCTCTCCTGGCAGCCATTGCCTTCATATTGTCTTCATATGGACATGAGCCCTTGGATGATGCAATGAAGTAAGGGAGACCTATACAGTCACAAGATCTGATTCACAGGCACACTTCATATGACAGAGAGGTAAGTCAGTGTTGGTCAGTGGACAGACCCTCGGCCACTCAGATGAAGAGGTCACAGACAGATGTTAAGAAGAGGTGCAGGGTCTTCTCCACCTGAAAAGCTGACTTCTTGATCCAGACAATCACATCTAATTGTGACTTCTTTGTTCCTTCTGATTTGTCTTTAAAATCTGATCTTTGTGATATGTTATGGAGGATTTTCAGACAAAATACCACTTTTTCCCTTTCTCTTCCATAAATATAAAGCTAAGCAACTCAAAGAAGCCCAGCATATCAAGATGGCTTATGTGTGATATCCTCATGCTCACCCAGCCTCACTCACCCAATTACAATGAAATTAAAAAAAAATTATTTTCTACTATTAATACTTCACTACTGAATATTTTTCAAAATCATGCTTTTTAAAATCTCAAAAGTTACATGTAAGATCTGAATAGCAGCTGTTAAACATGCATTTGAAAAGCTACATCCTTTTTCCTTGGCGTGCAGTACAGGCACTAGTTACACGATAGAACCACAGAATAGTAGAATCCTTGAGGCTGGGAGGGACCTCTAGAGGTCATCTAGTCCAAACCCCCTGCACACGCAGGGTCACCTAGAAGATGTGGCACAAGAGGCACCAAGCAGGTTTTGAAGATCTCCAGAGAAGGAGACTCCACCACCTGTCTGGGCAGCCTGTTCCAGTGCTCTGTCACCCTCACTGTTAAGAAATTCTTTCTTAAGTTCCTGTGGATCTTTTGATGCCTCAGTTTGTAGCCATTTCCTCTATTCCTATTGGTGGCCACCACTGAAAAGAGGCCGATCCTAACCTCCCCACTTCCTCTTTTGAGGTATTTATATACACTGATAAGATTCCTTCTTCAGGCTGGACAGATCCAGCTCTCTCAGTCTTTCCTCATAGGGCTGATGTTCCAGGCCCCTGATCATCCTCTTAAACCTGTGCTGGACTCTCTCCAGCAGCTCCCTGTCCCTCCTGCACTGGGGAGCCCAAAACTGCACACAATACTCGAGGTGCAGCCTCACCAGGGCTGAGTAGAGGGGCAGAATCACTTCCCTCAGCCTGCTGGAGATGCTCTTCTTAATGCACTCCAAGATCCCATTGGCCTTGGCCACAAGGGCACATGGCTGCCCTACGGTCAGTTTGTCGTCCACCATCACGCCCGGGTCCCTCTCTGTGTAGATGCTCTCCAGAAGGTCAGTCCACAGCCTGTACTGGTGTCTGGAGTTATTCCTCCCCAGGTTCAGGACCTTGCAATTGCCCTTGCTGAACTTCATGAGGTTTCTCATTGCCCAGTTGTCCAGTCTGTCCAAGTCCCTTTGGATGGCAGTGCAGCCCTCAGGGCTATCAGCTACTCTTCCAAGTTTCGTATCATCAGCAAATTAGCTGAGGGGACACTCTGTCCCTTCATCCAGAGATGTCATTAATGAATAAATTGAACAGGACTGGGCTGGGAACTGACCCCTGTGGGACACCACCAACTAGACTCCACGCCACCCTCTGAGCTCTGCCATTCAGCCAGTTTTCAATCCACCTCTCAATCTACAGTGGTCCACTCATCTATCCCACACTTCTTGAGCTTACCGAGGAGGATATTATGAGGGACGGTGTCAAAAGCCTTGCTGAAGTCCAGATAGATGACATCTACTGCTCTCCCCTCATCTATCCAGTCAATCATCATAGAAGGCTATCAGGTTAGTCAAGCATGATTTCCTCTTGGTGAATCCATGCTGACTGTTTCTGAGCACCTTCTTGTCCTCCACATGTTTGGAGACAACACTCAGGGTGAGTTGTTCCATCACTTTTCCAGGGATGAAGGTGAAGTTTCCAGGGATGCAGGTGAGGAAGATCACTTGGTTGCTTTCAGACTCAGCTACATCTCTCTCAATTTATATATCATGGCCATAAAACAAACAAACAAACAAACAAACAAACAAACAAACAAACAAAGCATTTTGCAACTTATTTTTACTGATGGCTTATCACATGAAGCTAATTAAGAAAAATGTTTCCACCCCATTAAAAAATGTTTGGATTTTTATTTTGTCTTCCAGTTTCTGTTTGAAACTGAAGAATCATTGCCCTCCTATCTGTCAGTATTCATCACTCACTTAACTGGTGCAGTTTATTGCTTAATTTCTACTGAAAAAAATACAGCAATTTCCCACATTTCTTTTGAATGAAACCTTCTAACAGCTTTTAGAATACAAATGAAATCTCTTTTTTTTTCTATATTTTTATATGTCATTTTGTTTTGACTATCTTGAACTGTGTTGATATGTCAAGATTACATTCACTATTTTTGTTTTTAAGTGGTTTTTCTGGCTGTTACACATGGTGGGTGCATTGTGCTCCTTTTCCAGCACTATTTTGTTAGATCACCTTATGTCTGCTGGTAAAGGATCATTTCCTTCTGTTATAATTAATGCTAACATTAAATATCCAACTTTGCACTTTATATATGCATCTAAAAAGCTTTATGTTTCCTTAGCTACAATTCCTTTAGTGTTACATGAATTTCTCATAATCCAATAAGTTTCTAATAGTTTTTTTTTTCTTTTCATGAAGCAGTGCATGCAATTAAATGTATTACAGAACCAGCGTAAGTTTCTGTTCCATTCATTGCCTTTTTTTTTTTATTTACATTAGCCATATAAGGAACATTCCCCTAATACAAATAGTCTTATGAAGAGATACATATCATAAACCATCTGGTTACAGATAGGCAAAATTTTAGAATCCTATCCTAAGAGTAAAGGATTAATCTGACAGAGCAACTCTGTATTACAGTATTCAAAGCATCTAGATGCTTTGTTGAATAGATCTAATTTGTTGAAAAATACAGATATGAAGAAATCAAATTATTCAGGATATGTAGTCAAAATATTGAGTATTTCTTTTTAAGAAGATAAGACAGAAGTAAAAATATTTGACTCTTCATTTTAACTCTTTTTAGTGGAATGCATTTCTTTTTTATTTTTTTCACTTTTCATTTTCCTTGTTGAAGTTGCTGTACCAAAGAAAACACACAGAAATATAATTTGCTTGAAAAAACTCTGCTGAGTTAAAAAACTCAAAGTATAAATTCAGTTTTGACATTATATTCTTTTCCTTTTTTTCTTTTTAACTAAGTATGAAAATAAACAAAGCTGAAACAAACACACAAATAAGTAAATAAATAAATAAACACTATTCTCCATATGAGCCCTTCAGATTTGTTTTTCATCTTTCAAAAGATTCATTTGATTGTCATTCCTGAGTGCAAATTTTTTTTCAGAAGTAGAAATATTATGCATGAAGGTGTTGAAGTTCTATTCATACCGGCACAGCTAGTGCAGCATTCAGATTGTAGGAGGACAACTACAATTTGTGCATCTCCACTTATCTCCATTCCTGCCATTCAGACAATTGTTAAAAAAAAATGATACTTGTTGATTAAACAACCCAAATCTTTCCAGTCAAATTTTGTTATCTTTTGTATTATCATTCTAATCTTTCTTGGCCATTCCATCCTCTGTCCGATTCACAGACAGAAGAGCCTTCTTGTGTTAGACATTTCTCTTGAGTCTCTGGATTTGAAACACTTAACATGATTACCACTTCCACTATTAGAGTGTATTGTTTGTGAAAAAAAAAAAAATGTCAGCCACTCCCTTATTTCTGAATTTCTCATTCCTAATGGAAAACAATTCCTGAGAGCGTCAAGGGAGTGCTATTAAAATTCAGATCAGACATAGCACTACCTTTGTGTTCAAATACACTTCTACCCTCCCTTTGAGTTTTAAAGGGAAATTAACAGTATTTACATCACATGCAGTAACTTTTAAAAGCGTGTACTACTTTTAAGTAATTCAGACAGCCCTTTCTGATTTATTGTATTCGATCATTGAAAGAAATTTGATTCTAATCCTAATTGGAGTGGGAAAATAACATACAGTCTTTTTTTTATTGGTTACCTTTAGTGTTGGCACAAAATATTTCAACATTTGCACATAAACTTAATAAGTTGCTCCTTGAGCAACAGAAATAGTAAAGCAGTGCTCACAGAATTGTACCCCGTGGTCCCTCTGATGACTACCTGAAATGCTCCGAATTCCCTGCCATGTCTCTTCAAGCCCTTCATGGACAGCCCAGGTCTCACATACTGTGACCACCAACTGTAGAAAGCGTAGCATGCATGGTGGTTGGTTGCAAACTGTTCCTGTGCTGGTTAATCAGCCTAGATGTGCACCATGGTGGGCAGGCTGAACAAAAAGCCACAAATAGCTGCTGAGTTCTGGCTTCACCCATTCCTTCGTGAGGCCCATTCCTGTGACTGATTTTCATAAAGCTTGGCAGAGCACAGTATCTTTGAGGCATTTATCTTTTTTTTCTGCAGGTGAAACATACACTAGGAAAAGGCAGGCAGATCATACATAGAAAGACATAGCAATCATATATAAACTTTACCTTAAGAAATCAACCAAAGACCTGTAGTGTTTTTTAATCCTCCCTCCAATTTTCTATATGAGCTATTTCTAGTTTCTTTATTTTCTAAGATATGTTTTTCCTTGTTGCCTTTTAATAAAATCCCTCTGGAAAAAAAAAAAACAAACACCTTTTTTATGCTGATAGTGCTTTTCTTGTCATGTTTTGCAGTCTCATAAATCCTAGCAATGTTTCAAATAGGATCTGGATGAAATAAGGAATCAAGAATTAGCCTCAAGAATACAACTAAAACATTGCATATCATCCTGAAGTGCAGTCTCCATTAAGCCTGGCTTCGTGCATTTGAAGCCTTCTGGCTGAATTTGCTTCCATGTGGCAGAACTGTCTGAATCAGGTTTCTAAAACGTTTCCTGTGTGAAAGATCCACCAACTAAATTCAGGCAGCATAGCCTCTTCATTATCACTGACTCAGTGCTCCCAGTAGAGTTGGTTGTATACAACTATTTGTAATAGAAACCTCCTATAGGCCAGGACCAACTAAAGCACTTGCAGTTCTACCCTATTTTCCCTTCAGCTTCATCTGAGTAAACTGCCCTGTCAGGAAATGCAGAGCTACAGCATGTCCTTATAACTTTTCACTAGATTAAGAACAGAATAGAGTTTCTTCTTGCATATACTTGGTTCTACGTCCTTTCTGTAGTATTATATTGTTTTTACAGTCAATGTCTGCAGAGCAGTTCTCCATCTTGGATGCAGAATACGGAGCATGATGTTGAGAGGGATTGGAATGTGGAGAGATTTGGACAGTTTTTTAGTATCTGTTTCAGCTTATCAGAACTAGAAAACAGCAAGTAATGTGATTCAGTAATTTAACTGAAATCTCCAGACTTAGGCAAAGCCTGCTTGAGCAGGCATCCAAAACTGCTCATTGTATATGTCTTGACTTAGGAAAGCCTGAAGGCACCGGCATCTGAAATATTTTTGTCTAGAAATGAGTTCCAAAACATTTAGCATTTATATGATACTAAGTCTCATAAATATGTTCATTTTCCCCTCTATTGGTTTCCTAGTCATTTAGCTGTCTGATTGTATCAAGGAACTTTTACTTGATGCCTACTGAAAAATGCTTGGAACTCTTGCTCTTTCTCATTCTGTCCTTCTCTAAATGCTACATAAAAGAAGAATTTAGTGGAAAGATCAGTTTTAAGGTAGAAGATAGATGAAAAGAGATCTTTAAATGACCCACAACATGCAAGAAAGCAACGTCCCTTACCTTCAGTCTTATTTATTTTTCTCGTACTGAATCCTGTAGGAAGGATTCAGTAAGGATTTCCTGTTTGAAAGAAAAAAAAGACAGAAAAATAAAACATACATATGAATTAATTAAAAAGTATTCTTCTTAAATTACAGCTTTACTTCACCTTCCAATCTATTCCCTTCTACAGTTAGTGAATGACTAATCAGGATATGTTGCAAGTTTCTAGAACAACAAGGTCAAAAAGGCCTGAAAATTTTTTTCCTTTTTACCTGATATTATGTAGCCTGAGTGATTTGGTAGGATTTCTTGTTTGTTTTTAATATAGACCTGGATCATTTCTCAAGTACATATTCCTTAAAGTAAACCACTGGTCCTTTACTATTAAGTAGGATATATAGAAAGTTATATAGCTAAGTTGATATATTTTTACTGTTATTGAGAAAGAATTTTGTTATTGAATACACCTAGCTACATAACCGGTAAGTGCTGAAACCAGACAGTAACTTGTGAAAACTCTTCAGTTCTAATTTTCTTTTTTGTTTGTTTGTTTTAGGAATAATATTTACATAAATACAAATACAGTCAGTAAAGATATGACAAGTATTTCAGTTGGAAATAAAAGTTCTGATTCCTGTAGAAAAGCTGGGTAAAGGTATCAAATGTTAGCCTCTCAAAATCTGAGATTCAAAATTTTCACAAATAATATTTGCTTGTCTGTGGTCTAGGAAAAGAGAAATGTGATATCCATTTTGCCAGCTGACATCCTGATCTTTAGAGGCTGCAAATGAATATGGATCTTTTTCTATAGATTCACTGATTTACATTACTTGTAGCCCAGAATGTAGAATCCAAATTGCCATCCCCTCTTATGGTAGAAGTGACAATAAAACACATTCCTTACCCTTGTGACATTACTTCCTGTTGTCACTTCAGTAATGTGACACTTCTTTTAAAAGGAAACTTAACTTGGTTTGAGCACATTCTTAGTCAATGTAGGGTTACCGTAGCAAAAATTTCACTACCAGAGAAAAGAGTATGACCAAGACAAAAGGAGCCAGTGAAAAAAACCCTGCATGTTAGAAGAGACATTAGGTTCTGGTTAGACAGCAGTTGCCCTTGCTCTTTCCCCCAAATTAGTTCTGAAACTAGTGCAAATACAGATAAACACTTTTGCTTATACCTTATAAGCAATCACATTATCTATCTAAAACCAGGTCAAGGAAAAAATTGAAGAATGGGAGAATTTGCCTTAGCATATTAGTCTGTCTGTCTTTCATGGAAAACAGAATATTTCATTTCTGAGGTAATGATTTAAAATTTTTCGAGTGCCAATGTTTTAATTTATAGTAAATATATCAGAAAATGTCATTCACAGCTTTGAACCAGTAGTTTAAATTTTAACTTAATATCATAGCATTGAATAAAGCTTTTTTTTTCAAATCAGAATCAAAACAGTTTTGAATTTTCACCCATTCTTATTTTTCCTTTTTGTAATTTTTACTCACGTAACTGATCAAAAAGCCCTAAGTTCAATAAATAAACAGTTACTCTCTTCAGCAGAGTGCATCTGTATTTCATCTGCTTCAATATCTACCTTAACAATAGGAATTTAAAACTAATACTACATAATCTTAACTCTGCCCCCCCCCTTATAGGACAGTTTAGGCTTATCCTGACTAAATTCTCCCTGTTTTACTAACATTTCCTGTCAACTTTGTTTTTCAATGCCTAACTCCAAGAAACTCTACTCACTCAAGTTTGGAAAAGAATTTTCCTATGAAACAAAAAAAAAGTAATTTGCATCCTGAAGTAAGTGCATTGATGTATCATTGAAATTGCTTTTTTTGTATGTAGTTATGTGAGATAAAATGGGGATTTACACTAATCACAACATAACTTCAGCTAAAATGTTTATCAAACAAAACTGTTATAATCATTTTTTTCTTCCTTATGTATTGTTCAAAGCCAATACATGAGATTAATGAATGATTAGTAATCTTACATTACGTATTCTTTGAGAAAGATTTTTACATGAGTTTCCCTGTATGTCCTGATGAAAATGTGCTGTAAAGATAGAACATGTTTTGGAATATTTAATGCAGTATGGTTCAAATACTGGTGTCATTTATAATTAGGAAGACAGAAGTGATCTAACGTAAGTTCCTCTTTTATTTCAGCTATGCTCCAACTGAAACAGATGTCTTTTCTTTGTAGGTGAGTAGGAAGATTAGGGTTTACTCTTGGTGTGATTTAGATTAAGAATGTTGTGTTTTGTCAGTGAAAGCAAACTGTGTGGATTCATCCAGAGTATCTGAGATCTTGTAAAACAAAAGCACTATAATATTTTTTGATATGAAATCTATTTCTTGAAAAACTTTCAACATAAATGTATGTGGATGTGTGTGTGGACATATCAAAAGTTCACTTCTGCGTTTTATTTTTCAAACATAAAAATGTTTATTTATACTTGTCATTCTTTATTTTGTACATCCAAAGCCACTAAAACAAATGTGACCCTTGGCTGAAAGCAACAAAATTGCATGTCCATCTATAAAACACTGTTTTGCTTGGGGCAATACATCTCGAGCAAGTGTATAGCAAATCTCAATGCATTTTAATATTAAAAATTTAAGCCCAGAGAATGGTCTCATCCGGTTCCCAGGCCCTATTTTTAAGTCCTCTGAGAAACATCTTTGCTAATGTATTGCAAATAAGTAACCAAGAGGGAAATGCATATATATATAATAATATGCATTACTAAATGGATAAAATATCTCCAAATACAGCTATGTCATATTTGATATAAATGCCTGACAACAAACAGTCTGCTGCTGAAATGGAATCATGTATATTTAATCCTATCAGGGTTAGTCAAATCCTGCCTGACCAGTGCATCTTTCATTAAGCTGCAAAATTCATAAGGAAGGGTGACATTGGGGTCAAAGTGTCCTTCACCTGGCTTTTCTCCACACTCAGGGTCTCAGTCTCTAGGTACTGAGTCACTCATTTTCCCCTGTATCTCTGAGTGCCTTCTACTTTTATTAAAGCTGGTCACTGGTTGTAGTGAAGCCATATAGTCCCAGTCAGCAATGGAGCTTTCTCATGTACAGAGGCAAGACAGTTGTTTTTGTTTTGCTTTTTACACAGGGGTTGTGAGTTGGATGCTCACAGTGGACAAACCTGTTCCAGCAGCAGGAGTGTGCAATAGCAGTAGTTGTATTTAGAGTTGTAGTCTATAGTTTCTAGTAGTCTCTAAGAACATTAATATGCACTGGAAGTTGCTAAGTCTCAGCTACTCAGAGCTATCAATCTTTTTTGACCTCCCTGTCCATGCTGTAAGCAGACAAGAGCTCTGCTTTTGTTCCCAGAATTTACCAGAGCTGTATAAATGTATGCTAATGCGATGCTGACCTAACCACATCTACACGCCTTATGGCCAGCTAGGAAAACTTTTTCCTCTGTCTGAAAAAAAAAAACCCAAAACCAAAAAACAAATACAAAACCAGGTACACATAACTTCTTGCACTAACTGATACAGAAAAACTGTTACATATATTTGGTGATGGATCATATTGCTTCTATTGTCCTTTTCTGCCCCACTCTTTTTTTCATTTTTTTCCTCTCTGCCAACTGACAAATTGAGTCTTTAGTTATTGTTTTTGCTTGAAACTGCTCAGTTTCTCCACATATTTAGCTTGGAAATCTCTCTTGGCTGCATAAAACCATGTTAAAGAACACTTAGCTCTTCTTAAGATACTTTTTTTTAAAGAGCTCATATTGCTATTGCTTTTTTTCCTAACAACTGATTAAGCAGTTTAAGAAGCCTACATTTCTGCAACAATTCTAATCCTATCTAAAATCTCATGGGATTTCAATACCATCTTCCAACTCACCTAACATGTTGCCCTATTTCATTTTTTGGTTATTTCAATGGCCCTTGTTGGATGATTTCTCCTTCTGTACTATGCTCTTTTAATTCAAAGAACGAACAAATGTTCCTACTATCAGTGTATTGAAACTTACCACAATTATTTTTGGACTGCTGACCTAGTCAGATGGCAGTCACTTGCTAAGATTGATCCGTAATAGGCTATGATTAGGTTTACTGCTTGTTGATTTTTGTCAAAAGGAAAGCCAGAAAGATGAGATTTCATTCCTATTTTGGCAAGCATTAAATACAGTCTTGCACATATTTTGGACCAAACATTTTATTTTCATTTGTATCTTCATTTATTTCTGGTAAGTCATTTCATGTTATCTTATGAGTAGCATTTAGACTCTGTCAGTCACTACCTATATTATTATGTTAAGAACAGAAACAATTATATTGCCATAAAAGTATCTCTGCAGAGTTTCTTTAAGAAGCAGTTTTCTTGATTAAAGCATCTCCTGGCTTCTTCTATTTGTGAAAGGTTTAAGCAATCTGAAATGTTACTTTGATTCAGTCATGATAAACAAGCACATACAGAAAACTGCAGTGCATGGGTGCCTTTTATACTATGGCTTTATAAAGGTTTAAATTACTAAGCTTAAATGAGCATCCCGGAAAAGAAGGAATGTGTCTTCCTTGTCATAGCAACAGTCTTTTCTGGCTGCAGTAGGCAGGACATTGACCTCTACCTGAAGAGCCCGAGGTAAGAGGAGTAGCCACAGGAAATTATTTATAACCTGACCAGCTCATTTAGTTTCATCCTCTGAGGCCCTCAGAGTCTAACTGACACAGCAATAATGGCCAGCGAACTTTTGATCCAATTAATTGTTAATGAGAGACTTGATTAGCAAATAAAGGGCCTGTTAGGTTAGCTGATTGTCTTTCTTTCACAGTAACAGAGGTCAATTCTTCTTTTTTTTTTTTTTTTTTTTTTTAACTGAAAGAGAAATGCATTGTGTACTCTGGTTAAATTAATCACATGCTCACAGGTGTCAAGTAAAGTTGATTCAGAGAAACAGTCAACTTAGACATCTGTCTGCAACCATAAGGATGCAGTAGGTATTCCTTGCTATGTTCAGGGTTGGATTTTTATTTCTTCAGTAATTCAGCTGCCTGTGCTTTTCTGTGCCTGAAAAATACTGCCTTAACCCATCCTTCTCCCTGTCTTGCTTTCCTTCAGGCTTCTTTCACAATTGTCTTTTATTTGAATTATACCGCCGCAATTCTCAGTCAGTTTCAGATTCATTAATTCTAAACATGTATTTAAAATCTCCCAGTGTATATGCAAACCCTACTGCTGTGCATGATATTCTATTCCTGAAAGTTTCCCTCTGAGTTATGACATACTTTTGTGAAATAACGACTAAAGAGAAATGAAGGACTAAACTGATCTACAAATGACACCTATGTAAATTACGAGTATTTTGATCTCAGTGCAGCCATTTCAGATTTACCCTAGTGCAAATATGACATTAACAAATTGATCCCTGCAGAGTAGCTGTTGTTATCTGAACATTTCATCTGTTTTCATATTATCAATAGTGCTTGAAAATAGAATATTCCTGTCTCTTCCCTCCTGCCCCCATAATGCACAGAAAGCTACAGGAGAAGAACACAAGTTTCTTGTCAGGCTCTCAAATATTACAAATCTGAAGAACTACTTGCCTATTGTGTAGACTGTGATATAGTCTTTAATTACATGATCAAATTGTGTTTTTCTGTGGTGCCTTTGTTTTCATTCAATTCATGGGAACGATGGGACTTAGCAAAGGGGCAGGGCTTTGGTGTTTCTTTTCATGCTTGAGACATTTTGAAGGCCAATGACATGTTTACTAACTGTCATCTAAGCCCTGCCTAGATAAGAAAAATATTAATTTTGTGATCAGGTCTCCTGTTCTGCCATCAGTGTAATAAAATGTCTGTAGCAAACAGGCTTGTAGAAAATATTTGTGCAAAAGAGCTTAATGTACTTATTTCTGTTTTGCACTGGGAAACTGGTGGATAGAAATATTAATGATAGAAGCACACGATAACTAGTGGATCTCAGAGACCTTTTTATGTTGGTGGAAATTTGGTAATCCACCTGGGATATCCCTGTGATGGTTTTTATTTGTTTGTCTCTCTGAATGCATGTGGACTTATTACTCAGCTCAGAGTACGGTTTTTACCAATTTAAATGTCAATACTCACCCTTCTTGCAAATCAAAGATGCCCATAAAAAATGAACAATAAATAATTAGTAACTAGACAGAAGAAGTTTGGCTGAAACAACGAGATCAGCCTCATGAACAGACAGAGACATTGGCAAGAGATAATGTTTAATCCTGTTGTCAAAAACTGCCTTAAACACAGAATTTCCTTCTTTCAACTGTTAACTACTCCATATTAAATGCAAAGAGGGAGTTCAGGTAAGGTTGCTCATGTGATTATGTGTCTCCTAACTATTGGGACCTTGGCTTTGTAGAGCTTCTGTGGGTTTTTTTTTATTATTTTTATTATTTTTATTTATTTTGTTTACTTCTCCTGGTTTTTCTATGCTTCTCAAGTTGAAATGGAATTCCTTGATCTTGGTAACATTTAGATCTCCAGATCTGTCCTTGGCAGAGCTAGAATCTTTCTGACCACTACACAAATGTCTATTATTGAGTAATTGAATGTGGAAGCAAAGCAAGTTCTCCTTCTTTGCATATAACAGTTCTCTGAGGTCAGTAAGGCCTCTAACCTCTTGCCAAGGAGATTGGTAGACCTTTTCCTGACCTTAGGGATATGGCTGAGGTCCTGGAAGCCCTGATTCTTTTCCTTTTCTTCTATCACAGTCAGCCACAGAATTCTTCTTCCTCTACATTTCTCAGACTTTAGCAAGCCTTATACTTTCCTGCACCCTCCTGTCCTAATCCTTCCTTTGATACTGGCTCTTCACTCATTCTTATTCTTCTTCGTTTGAGATTAGTCTGCTGATGACAGTCCTTATTCTCAGTTATCCAGCTGAAATGCTCTAACTACAAATAAAAAATGTTGCTTTTCTGACTTGACTTTACTAACTTTACTCACACACAAATGCCTGAAAATATTCCCATATGCCTGTGGAGCTATAGATGTGAACTTAATTTTTAAGATTTCATAAAGCTGAATATTTCATAAATAACTGAAAAGGATTCTTATAACAAAAAGCAGCCCTGTACTGTGCTACCAGCTTGATGTTTAATAGACATATTTTTTCTCTGGGACACAGTCTTCTATCTTTACTCCTTCTGCATAATATCCTTCACTGAAAATAGCTCCACTGAGGATAGAGGGCAAGCCTTCAGTTTGAAAAAGCATTCAGGAAATGGAAGCCAATGAATACATTCAGAATAGTAGCATCACTGTTCTGTTCATTAAAAACAAAATGACAGAAATTAGTTTTGTTTCCATTGAAGCTAATGGCAAAATCTACACTTGATTTGGCTTGCTTAGGAAATGCTCTATAAAAATTAGTTACCAGATGCAAAGACAGAAAATGAAGGCATATATATTAAAAAATATATTAAGATTATGTATTAAGTTATAAGTAAGTTATGCAGTAAAACGGGAAGAAATAACTGAAACTATCTAGTTGGCTGTGAAAGATCCATCTCATAGATTCATAGAATCATAGAATGGTTAAGGTTTGAAGGGACCTCTAGAGATCATCTAGTCCAACCGCCCCCGGCCGATGCTCCAGCATTTCAAGAAAAGTTCTCAGTTGACATGGTGAATCAAAGATACAGATAGAGGAAATCTGTTCAAAGTGACAAGCTCTGAATAAGTGCAGATTCTCATAGCACAAGGCATAAGATGGTAACAGGGATTGCAAGGAGACCAAGGTAAGAAAAGAGAAAAAAGTGATGACAACCGTCACGCATATGCCACGCAGACCACCTCCAACACCAACTACGTTCAAGCAGGTTTAAGGAACATTTGGCATTTCTTTGTAGATGAGCAAGACTCTAAGTCTGATGGACAGTAAGTGTCACTAGTACTTTGCCCTGGAAACCATGAAGGTTGCAAAATCACATTGATTAGAGAGCACTTGCAGATGTCCTGATGAAATCTCCTACCAAGAAGTTCCTCATTAATCTCTACGGTTAGAACTTCTTTCCACACTGAGCCTCTTCTGGACACAACCTCCTCCCTTTTTCTTTTCTGAAATGTCCGTAATTTTTTTTTCCTGTATATGTCTGGTGCTATAGAAAATTAGTATATAAGAAGAATATAACTATCAAAAAAGAGAGATGAATTGTTATAAAATGCTTTTTTAATAATATAAGCAAGAACTACATGACATAAAGATGTAGATCTGTATACTAAAAGAAGCATATCTAGCTCTTTTTTTGATAATTCTTGAAGTTTGTTTGTGGCTGTATACTATAAGAATATAACCATTAGCTCTCTTTTCCTACAGAATAGGGTTTTTTATTCTTTTTCAAATTGCAGTGAGCAGTATTTTAAAATTTCTGTCTCAGACTCGATGCAACTTTGAACTGTTAAGCAAAAAGATCATTAAAGTTCATATTAATTCCGTGAGCCAGTGTAGCAGCTCCATTGCATGAGATATTATATGTTTTTTTACATTAAAATCTTGCAACAATAATGCCGAATTAAGTGCTATATATTCTGATTAAATTATTGTCATTAGAATTTGGTTTGGCCTCTCCCTAGCCCGTCTGTCATTGTGATATAATCTTACAATTATAATGTATAATTTATTTCCTTCCCAATGCTATTGAAATTGGCTAGGGCTACTGTAGCATAGATGCCAAAGACTTAATAGGTTCTGAAGTAACAAATATTTCAACTGATTTCATTTTTCTGTTTTTATTACCTTGTTACAAGAAAACTTTTAGCCTACAATTAAAGAATAATACAATCACTACATGAATTAAATTGATTCAGTTTGTAAATGTAAAAGCAGTTTCCCAAACATTTTCCAGATGTTTAAATAAAAAAAAAAACATTTATAAGAGGAATAAAAGTTTATTTTGAGTGACTTGGCCTAATTCTAGTAAATTCTCAATCCACTGGGGAGTTTCCAACCTACTGAGAGAATGTAAGCACAGAGTTTATGAAACGAAACGATAGATATGCTATCTTGAGAAAGAGAGGATGGAAGGACCAGTGAAGTTATCATCTAGGCATTGTGGTATACAGTGAGTGCACATTACAGAATGTTTTTTCTTAGTCTCTTCAAAGCCACAGATAAGCAGTTTCATAGACAATTGGAGCTTTGATTACATAGATTATAGTGCAAAAAATGATATGATTTCACTTCATCACTTATGACTAAACACCAGCTATAAGGGACTATTCTTCAGGCTGATAGCATTGCAGTGAATTTGATCTTTCAGTAGTCTCTTCCCCTTCATAGAATGTGATTGTTTGGATTTCCTATAATGAAACATATTTAATATAGTACAGTGCTCTTGAATCATCCCTGTCTGAGGCTCTTAGAATGTGGTGACTAGCATAAATTGATGTGGTTATTGCAGCTCCCTCAATGATGCTTCAGGGTTGGGTCCTAACTTTGGATGTGCCAATCCACTCCCTGGAGAGGCAGTCTATCTGTATAGGCTGGAAAGGCTCCCTAGAAAGGATAAGCCAGCTAGACTCTTGCAGGCTTTTCTGAATATCTCCCAAACTACTGCACAACAATATAATCTTGAATGAAATGAAACAAGCATTCCCAGCCCATTCAAGGTATATTCTTCACATGAATAAAAAATGTTTCAGATTTTAAAACATCTTGTTAAACCTTATATGGTTATTTGATTCTTACAAAGTTTAATTCTGTGGACATGCCACCAGTTTCAGAAACTTGTACAAGTAGAAAGCTATAACACACATTACAGGTGAATAAACATCTCAATCTTTTTTTTTTTTTTTTTTTTCGTTTTTGGTTAATACCACATGAAATTTTGCATTATGAAAAAATTCTATTTCTTTCCAATTTCTTGAATTTTATTTGATACTCTTCTCCTGATGTGAGAAGCGATCTATATTCATATTTATTTTGCTCCAAATTAGCTATTTGCTTATTGACCCTAAATAGTTATCATCTCAGCTGGAAATATATTAGAGTTCTAGTTGCCAAACAAATATTCAGCAAAAGATGAATAAAAGCATATGGGGAGAAAAAACCTACAAAGTTTTCACTGCCAATATAATAGAAGGCATTCTGGCAGGCGGCCATCTGCACCCGCTGAACAGAGGGATCCTGGGATGACATTGATCGATTTAACAGTAGGAAGGTATTAATGATATTCAGCTCTGATGGCTGAGCCACTTCACACTCATTTGCATTTCCATTCATCATCTCAGCATTTATCATTATGAGGCGAATGCCAGAACTAATTAAAGTCTGGGCTAACAGGGTGACATGGGAGTCCAGCCACTGCTTATACAGAGGAAATATGGGAAACTTTCCAGCAGGAAGTACATCAACCTTACACCAAACCCAATTAACTTAATTCCTAACTAAACCATTTGAGGGTCCTTCATTTGAATAAACTGGAAAAAAAAAAAAAAAAAAGTGATTGAAGTTACACTCTTTTCCTCCTTGAGTTTAGTTGTTTCATGATTCAATAATGTCTTATATAGACATTTGCTATCATACACAGTTTCTTTAACTTGATATCGACTCCTCTTCACCTTTCCTTTCCCAGTTTTGGTGTCAGAAGCATAGATGCAATTTCAAATTCTATAATAGCAGGAAAATTTTAAATATCAATGTAAACGTAATGTGATCCTGAAAAGACCTACAGAACATTGCAAATACCATCATAAAAATGGCAATCAAAACTGTAACAGAAATGTGTGTTGTTTCACTGAAATGATGTGTTGTTTCCATTAACGAAAAATACTTCTCTAAATGTGTGTCAAATTCTATTTTTATTTGTTTTCTAGCGTGAATATATGAAATTGTCTTCTTGGCTGACCAAGATTTGCTTGGCCTTATGAGCAAGTCAAGCAGGATTCAGTCTCAGTAGGACTTTTGTTTTCAAGAATATTCTTTATAAAGGCTGGGATAATCATAGGTAAATTGTATATCAAATTTCACCTGGACCAGGTCCATAGTGCCCTTGTGTCCATTTGAAACACATAGAAGAATAAATTTAATAGGAAAATTATGCAGTATTAGTGAAATCCATAGAAAAGTTTTGAGAGCAATTACATTTAAATTTAAAAATAGTGTAGGATATGTCAGTAATTACAAAAGTAAACTTTTCAAATATATATTTATATATAGTACAATCCTTGACAATATATTACTTTATTTTATATATATTTATTTTTCATTTTTTAATATAAATACATTTAGTATAAATATATTTTAATAGTATATACTAAAGATATAATTAAAGTATATACTTACATCTATATTTATATTTAGCATATTTTTACACACAACATATCCTTTTTTATTTCTACAAACATAAAGAGGTATTTGGTCTAAGGTCAGGGTACTTTGGTCTTATAGAATTGTTCAAGGAATTTTTCTTCCTTCATAAAATAAACGCGCACCACTAGGTGGAATACTAAGTTCTCATGTCTACAATGAAATGTGGTCATTGTGGTAGTGCTTCTATGGAAAGTGACGGATGTGTACAATTCTGGGTTCTAAAGGATCAAGAGATTCATTAAATATCTATTCTTCATATTCATATCTAATATTTCTAAAGAGAAGCATTGAGTTTGTAGTGTTGAAGTGAAGCTCCTTCTATGACAAAAGGAAACTCAACCTGTATTCATGTCAAATGTCAATAGTTTCATTGTATAACTTCAGCATGGATGAACAGATCACACTTTTTTTAACCAGACACTGATGAAGAATATAGCATTTTATGAAAGCAAATTGAGAGCTGCAGCAGCTAATTTTCATTTTCCTTTCATGTCAGACAATCTTTAGTCTCTCTTTGTGGTAACATCTTTTTCCTCTTCCTGAAACACATTTCTGACCCATTCACATGGGCAGGCAGTGTGTAGCCTGTAAAATGATCAATGAACAATGAAGGTTTGGATTATATTGACCTAATGTTGATTACTTTACCCTAGGACGTCTGCTGCAAAGATGTTAGAGCTTTTGTAGTTCATTAGCTCACATCAATTGAACACCAGGTCAAATTAGTACGTGAGAATATTTCTTTCTGTAATGCAATTTCAGCTTGCATTTTAAGCTTAGCTTTCCTGTCTATATTTTTACATGATAGCTGTTACAACCTTTTTCTCCATGAAAGAAAAGAAAAAGAAACAGACTGAAAAAATCAGAAGGCTTCAACTAGGTAAGTTCATGCTCCTTTCATCTAAGCAAGTTATCCCACTTGATATGATTAATATGGTTTCTGACACACTGTACTTACATCAAGAATGATGTTATTCTACTGCAACATGTCTGTACTCACGCCAGGAAATGGCAGCTTATTAGCTAAAGAAAGAAAGAAAAAGCACAACTCTTCTGGATGATGCACTTACTGTCAAAAATTCAGTGCAGCTTTTGGAATTTAAGATCACAGATCATTTGAACAGATCAAGAGTTGTTAAAGACGTCTACTGTTCTCAAAAAATGCATCAGAAATTTAGTTCAGAAACAGTTCTAATAAAAACCCCTTTTCATAGCACTTTCTCGTCTTCAAGGAGAAGGAAAAGAACACATTTTTAAAACAGAAACAGGGTTTAATTCTCAATTCTATTCTCAGGCCAGTCTCCTGATTGTGTCCTGTGGCAGGTCTGTTCTACCATCAAAACCAGAGATGCTAAAATACACTAGAAGAAGAAAGCACTTACTGCCAGAGATACAAAATTGCATAGCACTGACTTTGGCTTGTTTTTCCCAAAAGAAGTAATTGTCAGAGAAGTAACAACAGCTGAGATGGGGGTCTTTGGAAAGCAAAATATGCCAAGGAATAAAGTCTGCACTTGAAAGCAGAGCTATTCACAAGAAATTTTAAGCTTTCTATATTTGAGATCTGATTCAGAACTTGAGTGTTCCTTTTTCCATGTTCACATATTTAGAAAATAATTTTTGGAATATCTCTGTGAAAATATTCTTGACATCTTCTGATTTTAGTTTATGGGTACTGTCACTGAAAAGTATTAGGTGAAATTATTTTAGGATTTTCTTCTCCGGACAAAATTTCAGGAAGAAATTAATGAAAAAAAAAATTTTTCTTTTTCAGGTAGAAATATATAAAAAAATATACACACTTTGCTTTCAAACTTATAAGGAAAGGAAAATTGAAATTGTTATTGTATGTATCTGCATTACTTCGTTATTATTGCTCTTGCTCCTTTTGCCTGTGTTCCTCTAGCTGTTATACTTATGTTAAAAATCAAGTGTTTTTACTCTGTAGAATAGTGTTTGTTCACGTGGGTCAAAATCTACCAAAACAAAAAAAAAAGTAGTCTAGGAGGTCCTTTGAACTTTATTTATTTCTTAAATTAATGACATATGTGTTATAAGATGATACAATATAATTTCCATGAAACCTATATGTAAATTATAATATTATTGTTAAAAAAAATAGTCTAAGTCTGATTCTTGTGCATGGAAAGTCAGAGAAAAATTACAATTTGGATATCTAAATAAATCTTTGAAAAAGATAGAATAATTGTTAAAAATTTGCATTTCTCGTAATAAAGCAAATAACTCGATCTTTGTGCTTTTCAGTGAGATAAACAGGGCGTGTTTAATTTGAGATTAACTGGCATTTTTGCAGTTTGTACTTTGTTACATAATTTCATTCAGGAGGAATATTATGCTGAACAGCAAACATGGATGTACTTTGCATCAGAGTGTACACTGGTGCTTTTTTTCATTGTTAGATGCTTACAAGACATTTGAAGGCATTGCATTTGCAGAGTGGTATTTATAAGAATAATCAATCATTTAAAATTTGAACTTTTACTTCCTCATAAAATTCACATTAAAATGGCATTATCAAAAGGCATTTATACTAAAAGAAAAAAAAAATCTACATTTTAAACCTAATTTCAAATGTTGTAACCAGATTTTAAGACTGATTTGGAACTTTTTTTTCCGTTTCAAAGATTTATTTAAATGTCCAAATTGTATTTTTTCACTGAGAATTGCAAATTTTTAACATGTATTTATAACACTAGGTCTCAATTGCATACAGCTATAAGAAACGGAGTTTTACTTTACTAAATATATCAGGTGGCATAACTACATTGCTTTCATTTACATACTCTTAACTTCTTAACCAAGTGCAATGTAATAACGTAAATAGGTGTATTTTAAAAGAATCTATGTATATTAAAAGAACCTTTTATACAACCAAATCTAAATATATCTTTTTATATTTGAATGCTTTACTCTAGTAAGATTATTCTTGAAGGAAATTTTGTATATAGGTGTTTTCAGGATCTGGCCATTAAAAAGGTTTCCATGGAGAAGTAATCAGAAGTGTTCAGGATGACACTATTTATTATTCATGATCATACTATAGCAGCAAAGTAACTAATAAAACAATCTTAGAGAAAGAAATACACCAGCAAGCATCTTGTGGGTCTCCTGTAACAGCTCAGGACTTCAGATTCATTCCTGAAAGACTACATTGCTTTCTGTGTTAATATTTATGTTTTTACAGGAACACATAGTAAAGATTTTTTTTTATCTCATTTTTATAGCAAATAAACAGCATAGCATAAATATGAAAAATAAGACTATTGAAAAAAGGAAAAGTGGTCCAAGTCCAGCAAAAGTAAGCATTATCATTGTAAAAGTGATCTACTCAGATCAGCCGCTAAGTGGAATGTTTTCTCAAAGGGTAAAAGTGAAAATTATGCTGGAAGCTACTGTATAAAAGAGTTAATGTGCTTGTGCAGTCATTAGCTGTATCAAGCCAGTGAAATAATAATGATAATAAAAAAACTATTTTTATTTTCAGTCCTGAAAAAAAGGCAGGAAGGAAACAACTTTAAGCAAGTTGTTTTCTCTGGCTTCTTTTTGTGATAAGGGAATAATCTTGTGAACACTATAGGCCTTCTGCCATATGTTCCAGGAAACTAGGGACCCTTGAAGAAGAGGCTTTTGAATTATTGATCAATGATTAGCAAATGCAATCGAAATTGTAGACTTGATGTTGTGCAGGGATTCATAATTTATGAATGGACAAAATAGTAGGTAGCAGAGGTAGTGGTAGGTGATTTCAGCCCCCATATTGATTACTTAAAACAACAGGAGGTAAGCGTAGTGTGACAGATAGAACAAAAACTGACAGCTCACTGCCTGTCCATCATTACCGACAGAGCACTGGAGGAATAAAGCTTACAGTAGAAGCAAATACATTTCTGTTATGTGTCTTTGATCATTCTGCTGTTCCAATAGACCAAAGGACATATTTGTTTATAATTTATGCATTTTCTTACTATTAAAGATTGATAACATCCTATTAGACATTGTAGTATCTAAATATCCAGATAGTTTGTATCTGGAACATCTCAGGAAGCAATGCTGTGAAATATTTGCGTGGTCTATCAGCAAAGTTTTCTGTCCTTTGCTGTCCCTGATTCATGGGATACTGGATTTCCTTCTTAGAGATCAGTGCTTGAGAATACTACTTCAGAGACTGATCTCTGAGAATGTCAAGGAGACAAGGAGAATGCAGTATCTCTCCCTGAGATTTTATGCGCAGATGAAAGAGTAGAGAGCACATGTAAGGTATATACATCCATTCTCCAGGTCACAGCTAGTGGATCATCTCTGCAATATGAGTAAGAATTATCTACGGATTTAAACAGAGATGTTCTTCATCTCCCTTATACTCCTAAAAGGAAAGCAATTTGATTCTGATTTAGTGACTTCACTGATGCTCGAGGAGATTTGGGGACTTTCTGCTGGCCAAGAACATCTGACTTTGCTGGAAATGTGCTACTGCAGAACCAGTGCAAAGCTGCATGGCCCCCACATGGTTCTTTGTTGCACCATGATAGAGAGATCTGCTTGTGCCTAGAATCATAGAGTCACAGAATCATTATGATTGGAAAAGGTCTTCAAGAACATGAAGTCCAGTCCTAAACCATCACAGCCATGCCTGCTAAACCATGTCCCTAAGTGCCTTATCTACACGTTTCTTGAACACTGCCAGGGATGGTGACTCCACCACTTCCCTGAGAAGCCTGTTCCAATGCTACACCACTATTTCATAGAATCATAGAATGCTTAAGGTTGAAAGGGACCTCTAGAGGTCACCTAGTCCAAACCCCCTGCACACACAGGCCCCCTGGAGCATGTGGCACATGATTGTGTCCAAGGGGGTTTTGAAGATCTCCAGAGAAGGAGACTCCACAACCTGTCTCAGCAACCTGTTCCAGTGCTCTGTCACCCTCACTGTTAAGAAATTCTTTCTTAAGTTCCTGTGGAACTTTTGGTGCCTCAATGTGCAGCCATTTCCTCTAGTCCTATTGTTGGCCACCACCAAGAAGAGACTGATCCCATCCTCCTCGCTCCCTTCCTTAAGGTACTTTTAGACCTTAGTGAATCAGGCCCCCTCTCAGCCTTCTCTTCTTCAGGCTGAATAGGCCCAGCTTTCTTAGCCTTTGCTCATAGGGCAGATGTTCCAGGCCTCTGATCATCTGTGTAGCCCTCCCTCCCGTGGTGCAACTGGAGGCCATTTCCTTTTGTCCTGTTTTTGGTAATTATTTTTGGTAATTATTTCAGGTAGTTGTAGCGAGCAATGAGGTCTCCCCTGAGCCTCCTCCTCTCCAGACTAATAATCCCAGTTCCCTCAGCCACAGTAAGGTCTGAGCTCCAGCCCCTTCACCAGCTTCTTTGTCCTTCTTTTGATGTGCTCCAGTGTTTCAGTGTCTTTCTTGTAGAGAGGGAGCCAAAACTGAACACAGTATTCGATGTGTGTCCTCCTCAGCGCTGAGTACAGGGGGAAAATGTGCATGTGTGTCTGAACACGTACTTTTTCTTTAATATAGAAGTGAACTTCAATAGAAGTGAACAAAGTTGAAAAAAAAAAAGGTACTTTTTTACAAAAAGAAACTAAAAAGAGGAAGGACACAAGAGCTGGACTTAAAATTTTTGGAAATAGCGCAGTTGTAGGCTGGGTTAAATCCTGACATGCAGATAACACAGATAATATGTCCATCTTAAGACCATAAAAATGAATTGAATGGGAAAGTAAGTTATAGAAAACAGAAGTTTCCAGTGTTTTAAGAGAAGATGGAGAAAAAAGATGTCTATGAAGATCAATGATGCTGCAGATACAAGACATAAGATAACAACTCACTAACAAGACCTTGTGGGAAACAAGACAGTAATGCCAGGAAGGTTGAGTGATGTTGCCTGGAATCTGCCTAAGGCAGCATTTATCAGTGGTTATAAACTGTTCATCTTGACCTTAAGACTTGCAGTATTTTGGTTACCTTTAAAATTAATCTGGATAAATATGATATAAGAATCTCAAGCTCTCAACTAGCAAAACTAAAATTGCAGAGGGGTCAATATTAACATATAATCTGCCCAATTAACTACCTTCAAGCAACAGGAAAGTTTGATGTTTTTCACATAAATAGCGCCAAATACTGTAAACAGTCAAAACCACTGTTCGGATAATATCCACAAAAATGGCCATTCTGTGAGAGAAACCACCTATTTCTCCTGAAAAGTTCTATTCCCTCATTCCCTCACTATTCCTGAGCTTCCCTCTGGAGCTAGAGAAAACTTTCTGGAGAGAAAAAAATGTATCTTTCTCTGCCATTGAAATGGTAGGAGGAATGATACTTTCTTCAAACTGGTCAACCACCAATCCTACAGCAACTGGCAGAACAATATCTTGTTGCTCAGTGAATTGAGCAGATCTTTGGACATTCCACATCACTTTGTCAATGACACTCTTGTCACTGTTGGAATCATCAGTGACACTGCTAATGTAATTTGGCAGATAGATCTTTTGGCACTTTTTCCAATCTCTATCACAAGAATATCATATATCTTCCAAGGAAAGGCTGCAGTGATTAGATGAATCTTGGAGTTCAAATTTAGATGAGTAGAAATTCATATGGAATAAAGTCTTCAGGAACATATAAATAAAATCAAATACATTTTTAAGATAAGCGAGGTTTCTTGCTTAAATTTCATATTAAATTATTCTTATAACTACCACGTGACTGATAAAGCAGCAGTGCAAGAGAACAAGGAAAGTACAAGCTAATGTTAAAATAACTACATCTAAATTCTAATAGAGTAGGTATAATTCACTGTATTATACGATTCTAATATAAATGGCAATTTTGCATTTATAATATTCATATATCAAGCATAATTTTGCATTAAATGGTCTTACTTTAACTAGAAATAGTCTATAAGATAAAAGGCATGAAAAGTTTATAAGTAAAGAAAAGGATATAGTTTGTTCTTCATCAGTCATGACATGATTTGCTTAATGCCTTCATAGCTTAAATTTTGATGATTGATGCATTCATCCAAAACTTTTGTGATATAGATCTTATATAGCAACACTATATATGACTCTACTGTATCCCTTTAATTCTATGTATAAAGGTGCTAGCACTGAGTTTTTTTATATCTTCATAAAGGTAATTAAAGAGATATGATTCGAGTTAGGCAGTTCAATCAGAGTCGTATTTGTAGAGAGAATGAATTTTCACTCTCACCTTCCTCCTCTTCATATTCCCCCTCCAGGAATCTAAGGAGAAACAAAACGGAACAAAATATCACAAGGGTAGACTGGGACGATTTATAATTATTTCTGATAACCACTGGATACCCTGAGCTGTGTGAAATGCCTTCTGCCGCTCCTCTCTCTGCTGATTATAGCCCGCCTATCAGCCTTCAGTACTGAAGAATACCACCTGCTTTCTCGCCTCCCATAGATTTCCACTCTGTTTTATGATGATCATTTTCTCCTTTTCCCCCTTTAATGAGTCTGAAATAGTGATGTTTCTTGCATCTCATTTCCCAAGAATTTCTGTTTTATGCAATATATGCCATTGTTCTCTAAGCACGGATGCTGCCTTGTACGTCATTCAGAGGAAATTTTCCAGTGTGATAAAAACAGGGTGAAAGAAAGTCTGCTTAGCAAAGAGGCGGTCAAAGAATTACTCTTAAAGAAATACAAAAGGTTTGCACAGAATTTCATGTTGGTTCTCATATCCCACTACCACAGGAAATTAAGATGGAAAAAGGAAGCAGAAATGGGTAGGAATGAAAGGAATAAGACAGGGGAGAATGGTGGTTGAGAGGAGGAGAGAATGGAGGAAGAGAGAAAGTAACAAAAGTTTTAAACTTCAGCACAGTTAAACAGTATGTCTGGAGAACAAAAAGGATGAGGGAAGTAGAAATAATAGCAGAGATTAAATTGGGAAATATACTTACTGAACTTCAAAATATTACCCTTACTAAGTAAACACAACTATTATTCAGTCAGAAAAATGTCAAAGGCTAGAGATATTTAGGGCTATATGAGGCACAAGAGTGATTTAAGCTCATGTTGTTACAAGCTTAATGTTACGCACTCCTCATTCTGCTATAGTACTAGAAAATATTTTAGAAGCGCAGCTGAAATTCTATAGGAAAATATTCAGGGAAATGATATTATATATTTGTTCTCTTCTCACACAGTTCCTCTGAGAACCACTACTGGTCATCACTCTGATCTGACATCTTCCAGTGGTTTTGTCTTATGTATAATAGCAAAAATTCACGCTTCAAAATATTACTCACCAGAACACTTTTTTTACCACACACCAAAACAGGACTACCATCACACAAAAGTTTGGAGCCCTTTTGGTGAAACGGGAGAGAAGTTTCTTCAAGGAGACTTATAACAGTAGACAGGTAAAGAATTAAAAAAAAAAAGACAAAAAGTAAATTTGATTGTAAGGGGTTTTTTTACAAAAAAAAAGTGTAAAATAAGCAAGTGTACCCAGCTAAGGATTTTGATGTCTTAATATTATTGGGTTTGAGTAATGATTTACAAGAAATATTTTTTTTAAAAACTGATTTTTTGTTTGTGTCTCTGTGTGTGCTAATTTTATAGTATCTATTACAAGTTCAGCACCCTTGAATATTTATATGCTATTTAAAAATATCAGTGAAACTTCTAGCTTATGTAGAGAATGCCACCAACTTTTTATGCCTGTTTAACACTCCATATTAATTCTTTGGAAATGTTGACTAGTTGTGATTTATTAAATGGTATTTTCATATGTCTTATGCTAGAGTGTCAGAGAGGAGCCACTTGTTATCTTTTCTGTTTCCTGAATTATTCAGCTAAATACATCTCTGAAAAAATGCTAGTATGAGTGAATTTGAAACTCACCTATTATGACTATGCAAATGTACAGCTGTGATCTTCATTTCTTGCAGGTAGTTATGTGTCTATTTACCAGAAAACAAACAGAAATTAACCTAGGAACTGTAAGACCCAAACTAGACAGAAAGTAACCTAGGAACTATAAGACCAAAACTAGCTAGAAACATGAATTAAAAAGCTCTGGGACAATTTAGCTCAGTACTTCATAATCAGCTGTGGCTTATCTCCTTTCAGGAAAAAAATCCTTTCTCCAGAAGTTGTGTTAGACCTGTTTGCTTTTTTTTTAAAAAAAAAAAGTTTGTACTGGATAGAGGGAATTGAGAGCAGTAAGGAAAAAGGGGGAAAAGACATGGCAGTGCAATAAGGAGGGTTGAAAATGTGGAGAAGGAAATGTAATATTATCTGCTAAAGTGACACTTCATCCTGGATATCTTTGCAACATAGACTCATCAGTATAAAAGGATCTGAGAGGAGAGGAAGCTTCTTATTTAAAGGCATGTCTGTTTAATAGATGTCTGGGGCTCTTTCTTTAAATGTTTTAGCACTAAATTATTAACAATAGGGGATGAAACAGCTCACATAGTTATGTATTTCTCTCACCTCTTTTATCTAAATAGCAAGGTGATGTGATGCTGCTACTTTCAGAGGAGCAGGGCCGTCAAAGTGGTTTCCCTGTTAAGCACAGATAGTTAAGCAGGAGTGATCTGCCTTGGATATTGCACTCAAGCCTCTGTTTCAATGTCTACCTGAAATAGGCTCTGTCATATGATCAATGTGTACCTACACAGGTGCTTGGAGAAGCCTAAAAAAGCACCTTGAGCAAATGGTTTCCTTCTCATTTAAGACCAGCCTTGATAAAGTCTAGCAACCTGATCCTTCCTCAAAGCTAAGCACACTTTGAGAGAGAGGCTTACAATTTGACCTCCCAAGGTCTCTTGTCCCTGCAGCTACTCCATGCATTGGAATTTTGCAAAGGATTTTAAGGCTTACTTGATGCTTAAGCTTCTAGTCATGTTCCAGGAAAAGCCATAGTGCAGATCAGTTGTAAAAACCAGAAATATTCCCTTGACTTAGCTTATTCCTTCAGGAGCAATAAATTGTATTGCAACCAGGACTTTTATTACTACAAATTGTGTTTACACTGGGAGAAATGGTCATTATAGATTGACCATGAGAAATCAATCTGCCCTTGTGCCCAAAAAGGCCAATGGTGCATTTGGAAGAATATTGCCAGCAGACTGAGAGAGGAGATCCTCCTGCTCTACTGATTCATGGTGAGGCCACATCTGGCCAGTCCTGGACTCCCCAATAAAAGGAGATATGGAGAGCATGGTGTAAAGATACAAAGATGATTAGGGACTGCAGTATCTCTTTTATGAGGACAAGCCTGTTGGGCCTGTTTATCCCAGAGAAGAGAAAAGAGAGAGGGGAACTTATCAGTGTGGAATTTATCATCTTCATGGAGAGTGTCAAGAGGATAGGGCAGACTATTTTCAGTGATAGCCGGGGATAGGGCAAAAGGCAATGGTCACAAACTGGAACACAGGAAGTTCCAAATGAATTTGAGAAAAAACTCTTGACTGTGAGGGTGATAGAGCACTGAAACAGGCTGCCCAGAGAGGTTGCAGAGTCTCCTCCTCTGGAGATATTCAAAATGCACTCAGATGCAATCCTGTGCAACATTGCTTTAGATGACCCTGCTTGTGCAGAGGGTTGGACTAGGTGATCTCCAGAGGTCCATTCCAACCTCAGTCTTTTTCTGATTCTGTGTTTCTATGATTCTGTGAAATATACTAGTCTGCCAGCATCTGATGAGCTGTACTAGCAAACTGATTCTTGACTATAAAAGATTGTCATATGGACTACATCTCCGTCTGTACAAATGCATAACAAGGTGAACTGCAGTTCTTCTTAGAACTTCCCTTCAGGATATTTTGAAATAAAAAGATTGTATCTGCCATCTTCTCTTGCTTTCCCAAAGTCACGTTATTACTGAATTACATAGGAAAATATGTACACCTCTACTACCCCTCTACTCAGCCCTGGTTAGACCACATCTGGTGTACTGTGTGCAGTTTCGGGCTCCCCAGTACAGGAGGTATGTGTAGCTTCTAGAGAGGGTCCAGCAACGAACAACAAAGATGACTAAGGGACTGGACCACCTATTGTATGAAGAAAGATTAAATGAATTAGAGTTGTTGATCTTGGAGAAGAGAAGAATGGGAGGTGATCTGATCAATATGTATAAGTACTTGAGGAATGATCGTAAAGAAGATGGGACCAAACTCTTCTCAGTGGTGGCCAGTGATAGGACAAGGGGTAATGGATATAAGTTCAAACATGGAAAGTTCCATCTCCATGTGAGGCAGAACTTCTTTACTGTGAAGGTGACAGAGCCCTGGAACAGGCTGCCCAGAGCGGCTGTGCAGTCCCCTTCTTGGGAGACCTTTAAAACCTGCCTGGATGCCACCCTATTTCCCGTGTTCTAGGGGTCCCTGCTTGAGCAGAGGGGTTGGACTAGATGATATCTAGAGGTCTCTTCCAACCTTAACCATTCTGTGATTCTGCGAAAAAGAAATAGGAATGCAATAGAAATCTAGAAATCTCTTTGATTTTCCAGGACATGGGTTTTCACAATCTGCATAAACTAATAGTCTACATAAAGTCCTACAAGTATGAAGAGAGGTCAGCAAATTCAGATACTGTAGAAAACATTCTACTCAGAATCATTATAATCACTTTGAAACTCATAGTGTTTGCAGCTAATAATGAAATAACTTAAAAAGTAAACAAATGAAGGAACTGAATAATTCTTAACAAATAGTCTCATTCATGATCTAAATGGGAGTAGGCTACTTTCAAGCTCTGAAATACAATATAAAAAGCACTATAACATCCCCAAGTCCAGAGTGGTCCTGACCAATGCATAGGTGACATAAAAGGAAGAGGCTTTCACTTTCATCATAAGAAAACCTCCAGTCTTCTAAGAAATTTACCAAAATAATAGTAATAATAATAACAGTAACAACAACAATAATATACAATGAAAGGGTGGCTGGATGAAAAAAAAAAAAAAAGAAAATTAAGTGGATATCAGAAAACAAATAAAGGTCATATGCCCAGAAATGTCATAAAGGAAACAGGGTGGCTAGGAAGGAAGGACCAGGATGGCATCATGAAGTTTTAGGAAAGGTTGCACTCAAGCAGTCAAAAATATTCCTACATTTTTTAACATATATTCCACATTGGATGTTCCATATGAGAGGCTCATCCGTGTTTTGGGACACAGGCACCCTTCTCCCTAGTAACACACAGGCTGGAAACAAATGAAGTGCTTCCTATGAAAGAATCCTTTATAAGTGAGGCCTAAATTTCTCTTCTGGATCACTGTTTTAATATAGTTTGAATTTCCTTTCAGTGAACATTGAAACTTCCTTTCAGTAAAAATCTTTCTTTTTTTTCCTTTTTTTCTGTTCTGCATGGTACAAGCTGAAAGCAAGAGTATAACCCAAACACTTGAAAAACATCCCAATACCACTACAGTCATTCTGAGACTTTGAATAAAGAATCATCCTTTTCTGAGAGAGTCAAGGAAAGAAACATTTTGGATTATTTCTTAATTATTTTAGCAAGAATATCATTGCAAAGGTTAAAAGAACAGTTGAGGAGGAAAGAAAGACAGGAATAAATAACAGAAAGTAGTTATCCAAAGACAGGTATGTTTTATCAATTGAACTTTTAGGAATAAAATGAAATGTGAATAAATTATTAGCATGTTCCAAAATCTCTCATGGCAAACTTTCCTGGAAAATATCATTAACAATGTTGATCTTTCATTTCCGCTGGGGATGAAAACAGTCTTGACCCACCCTGGGGTAATTTTAAGCAAAGGGCACCACTTGAGAATTCTCTTAATAATCTCAGTCTTAAGTCCTTCAGCCAGAGCAAGTCACCTTGTAATGAGTATTCACTCCACAATAATCTCCCTTATCCCGAAAAATGGTATAAATAGAATTACAACACAATTGCCTCCTTTTATCTGATGAATGTGAAGCAGCAATATTGTGTTAGTGGGCCTTTTTGGAAGATATATTGGACTTTAATAAAATTTGATCAATGCATTTAAGTCAAATTGAATTATATGTAAGTGGATAGGGTTGACATATGTTTCAATATCTGCGAGTGATACATTATTCTCCAGTGAGCATAAAATTTAATGAAATATAAATACCCATTAATCCTCATGTTTCAACCAATCAGTCACCGTTGCTCCTGCCTGCTGTTAGCAGAAGCAGGCCCAGAAAGTCATCTGTTTTATCTAAGCAGGAGCTCCAAACTGGAAAGACATCAGAAAGCTCTAGGAAAGTGAGGAGGCACAAAATAGAGAAAAAAAATACACCAGCATTTTTGTGTTGTTCTCTAAAGTCAAACAATGCAGTTTTGAATTCATTATTTTAATAGAAAGAGAGAAATAGAAATAGAAATAAAAAGAAATCAGAAACATAGAAATCAAAATAATAGAAATCAAAATAAGCAATCAGACCCTTTGAAACTGGAATTCTGCCACTATACATATTCAGAAGGAAAATAAGATTAAAAAGAACCAGACACAGATTCCTTCATTCTTCTTTTGAGAGGTGATTTGTTATGGTGCATTTTGTGTCTTTCTCAAACCTAATGTGTGAGTAAAAGAAAAACAGAAGAACAGTTTCCCCATGAATAATCTCTAGTTCCAGGAAACTGATTGAGTTGGACTTTGAAAATTGCACTATAGAAAATGTTAGAAAAAGTTTTTGTGTAAAAAGCAAACTGTTTTGAGATTAAAATTCCACATTACATAACATATTTTTACAAGTATCTAATTTTAATTAATAATAATTATGGATCTATATGTTTAACATTGAAACACATTAATGCTTTAATCAATTCAGAACTGAAAAAAAAAAAAAGAAATCACTTGGGCTTGCATCTAACTTTTCAATTGATTATTTGTTAATGGCAAAAAATAACTGATTCCTGAAATCTCTTAAAGTTTCCTTCACTCAGTATGGCTCTTTTGATAAAATGATAAAACTGAAACTAACAAGTAAACATGTGCAATTTGAGGGATAACCCTCAAATCAGTATTTCTTCAGAATTTACCCTGAACTGAATTATCAAAATTGCATACAAAGAATTAGAAAGCAGCCTGCTTAATTTAAGGACTGTATATTTATGCAGCTGTAAACTCAGTCACAAAGCCAGTATGGCCTTTTACATGAAAAACACCAACATTTAAGCTCCCGTAGTTGATTATTTCAGGCAGCTGTTTTGAAACAAAGACTCACTTATTCTAGGAGAAAGTCCCAATCACCTAGGCAAGATACCTAGCTGCACTTTTCTCCTGGACTGCTCCAGTTCAAATATTGTAGATTATTTGGGACCTAGACATAAATAAAGATGTTATTACTCTGAGATAAGTATACAATGACAAGCAATCAGACAGATTCTACTTGGGGGAGTCCAGCATTCAGAGATCAGAGTGCTTAGGCCATTTCTCTTTTCTCCTGATTAGAAAGCCTGCTTGAGAGTGAAAAAGATCTTCCTCTTGCTCAACACTCCATAGGAGTGTTCCTCTTGCAGGGAATCTGCAAAATGGCTTTGTGGCTAGGATGTTTGCTGTAAAAACCACAACGCATACAGAAGCTGAGAGACTGAATTTGACATTTGACATTTTTCTACAACACATAGCCAGCATATCAGCCAGTATATCTGGTGATCATACACTATGTGAACTACGAGAACACAAAAAGGAGTCAGAGAGAAATCTTGTTGTTTTTAGTTTACCATCTCATCTGAAGACCTGGAAGTTCCAGCTCTTTCATAGCTTACTGTCACATTTATATCTTTATATCTTCTTCGGATATCTTCCAAATTCACCTGGATGCGACCCTGTGCCACGTGCTCTGGGTGTCCCTACTGGAGCAGTGTGGGGTTGGACTAGATGATGTCGAGAGGTCCCTTCCAAACTCAACCATTCTGTGAATCTGTGAAAGTGATATTCATATTCAATTAACAGGATATATGATGTGTCATCGTCACACTAGACTATTTTGAGACAAACTGAGAGTGTGAGCGTGCAATTTTGGTATTTGAGGTATAGCTTGGTACTCATATGTCCTAGTATTTGAATGACTGATATTGGCAGTTTCCCAGATATCATTTCACTGCTCATAAATTGAAATTTAAGAAGCATGTGACACTGGCTTATTTCAAATTATACAAGTTAATACTAGGCAAAACAAGACAAAAGAATATTCCTCTACTGAAAAGAAACCCAGAAGTGCTGATTAACTATATTACTTGTCAAGTTTGCCAACCACTGAATTTCTTTAACCTCTGTAACCTGCATGACCTAGTGGCATAGTCCTAAGGCAGCTGATTTTAGAAGTGTATAGTCAAATGCAAAATGGCAGAGGTTTTACAAGTGAGTGTTTTCCAAAGTGCAAAAATTTTGGGGTATCAGTGTAAAGGTTCTATGATTTAGGAAGAGACTAGGTATGTGCACCTATATTGAAGTTTTCATTGTTAATAAAACAAGCCTTAGGGAAAAGGTTTGTAGACTTAATATTTACCTTTTCAACTTTCACCACCCTGAGATATGTAAATTCAAAAGATAACCTGGATATATAAATGTCATGGAGAGAAAACTCTGGATTATACAGAATACATAGCTAGGATGAATGTTGACATTTGATTAATGTTATTCCTTTTATTTTTATGCCATAGATCACAGGAGCCCTATATAAAGTGCTCCCCAGTTACTGTAGCATTATTGTTGATATATATTTTCTGATATGACAATGAAAAGGTTGAACACGTGTGAGATTCTGTATTTTAAAGGATTAATTTTATTGAGTCCATTTTAAATGAAAGTTATGCTGGCATTTGTGGAGTGTGAAATGTGTATGAGCCGAAGATAGTTTAATGGCATTTTTCCTAGTAAAAACGTAAACACAGGGATTAGAAAGCTGTTTTAAGGCTTGGTCTGCTTAACTGAAAAACATGTTATAATGAACATTGGCATCACTTTAATCTTTAATAAAGCTGAAGTTCTCTGATGAAGAGGTATTAGGGACTATTACACAGTTTTCTTTTCAAAAAGTTCTTCTCTTCATTGCAATGAAAACTGAAATTCCACCCAACTAATATAAAAAGGATAAAAAATGCATATGAAAAATATTTCAAGACATGCAATTATGAGAATTATTTTCAAGCTCAAAATAGTAAATGACTGTCTTCCTACTCTTATGAAACTGATTTAAATCTAAACAAGAGGTAGAAAATATACACAAAAAGAATCATTCTAGGAATAATTTCATGAACTGTGGAAATTTTCCCTTCCATAGAAAGACAGGGATAATTAAAGTAACCTTTAAAACAAGGAATGAGGTGGGAGATTACTTTGTTAAGCACAGATTCATCTCAGCTAGAATGGAATTAATATTTTATTCAGGTTTTTCCATTTATCCATAAGCTGACTGTTGTCTTGCTCTGTACGCTAGCACAGGTAGAGTCCATCTTTCATGCTATGTTTTTACATATGCTTGAAACATATCTCTATAGAAACCAAGGCAATGGTGGAAACAATAATGAATGATTACATTATGATAGAAGTGTGATGTAGCTTATTCCATCAGTAACTGGATCAGGTTATTAAGGTAATACTAGATGAGCTTTTGCAAACAGCTCCTGAAGAGCTGGCTGGCTGACTTTCCGGTGGATTTTTGCTTTATACAGGTTCATGGTTATAATCTACAGGCACAAGATAAATAGTCACCGCTGGATAAACTAATAGCTACAATAGGACACAAATGGGAGGGTAAGTAAGAGCAAATTACAAACCCTGAATATATCAGTACTCACTGACATGAGTTTTGTGCAGATGGTTAAAATGTCTCAAGTAAGTGAGATGCCAAAGACATAGAAATCATATTTGGGTGATATTTAAAATGTAATTGGAATGCCAAGGGCATAGAAACTGTACTTCTCATGGTCTGATGACAGCTGTAATCACTACATTTTTATGAAATCACCACTAATGAAATAAATTCAGTACCATCAGTTTGTTCTAGGTGTGCTTTTAAGAAAGCTTACATGACCTGCATGTAGGGGACTCAGGTGCGAAAATGCCTGGATCTTGATTCCATAATACTGTATGTCAGAGATATTTACCACTTCACCACTCCAAAAGAAGCAAAAATTCTAGGCATTTGCAGTAGCTTAATTCCCAATTCTGAAGAAAATCCTGTCAAAAATTTTAAGTCAACTTTGTATTTACTGTTTCTATTCCTAAATCTACTTAAGGTGTATTTTAGAAAGGCTTGGATCTGTCTCAATACCATTCAATAATTTTGTGTCCTGGGCAAAAGAATAGTCCTGTCAGGGCCCTGTCTGCACCAACAGACCTGAAGGACCCTGGCCAGCCTTTTCTGGGTCCCCACCTAGCTGCTCCATGTAAGTTCAGCCCTGAATGGCCTGTATTTGGCCTGAGCCATGTCACCTGTATTCCTGGATTTAGCCCTGTACTTGTTTCTGTGTTTGGAATGGACCTCCATCTTGTGTTGCATCCCCACCTATTGCTGCTTCTGACTGGCCTCCCTAGATTTCTTCTGGACCTGGCTTATCAACTTGCTTTGTCTGGGACTGTTGGTGGGTCATGGTTATCAGTACTCAGTACTCAGTACCTCAGGAGTTGCGACATTGAAGAGGGCATGGTCTGTACCAGGCTTGCTCTTAGAATCTTGACTCCCATCTCATTCTTTTGGAGCAGCCCCACTTCTGCTGCTCTCTGGCAAATAGACTTTCAGAAAGTCATTGAAAAGTCACTGACTCTCAGAAAAGAACCATAGTTTCACCACTGGTCTAAGCCACTCTGAGACATGCGGTTCTGGGCAGTTGGTGCCTACCACTGCTTGTCAAGCAGTCGGCACATACCGATGGAGGTGAAAGAGGGCCACATTCACCAGAGATGGTGTTGATTTGTTTAGATACTGTGGTGAAAAAACATCACCTGTGTTTTGTGTGTGATGTGTGCAAAACAGCGGCTACCTACAGCGTAAACTTAAAGCCAGATTGATTTACTATACAGTCTTTTACTTTGTATGAAAGAAGCTGTACTTCAAGATTCTAGATGCATCCATGCAAACAACAGCTGAAGTTCTGGATATGGATGAGGCATTGGCCATATATTGGGATGAAGGCAAGGTTTTGGGTTTCTTGTTGTCATTATTTTTTCTGCAAAAATGCAAAGCTTGTGTTCTCAGTTAGCTGCATAACTGTCGTGAAATATTGAAAACCTCAGTGAAACATAAATTTTTTTCTTTTCAATATTAATGTGTAAATTACCTCAGACTTGAAGCAAAGGGTGTGGCAACACTTAATTCATTTTAAAAAACAGGGCTTGTATCTACAAATATTAAATCATGCATTACAAAATCATAAGCCCACATTTTAATCAGCCTACAGTAGAAAAATTTCGGACTCAACTAAATGAGTACAGAGTGAGAGTTTTGAGTTTTTTCCATATGAGGTAATCAGAAACATCTGATCAGGACCCTTACCCAACAAGAACAGAATTATGATGAAGAATGAGTCCTAATTCACTAAAAATTGTCCTGTAGATCTCCCAGTATTCTTAGGATTCTCCAGTATATTATATCACTTTTTTTTTTTCAGAATAAAAATTATCAAAAGTAGTTACAGCTAGGATATTCCTTTTATAAATGAAATAAGCTTTTAGTTCATATTCAATATTAATGCTAAAGCAAAATAAGTCAAAGCAATATGTAAAAGGAAAGTGAAATTATAATAGAATCAATAGCAACCTGATTATTATAATTGTTTAGTGCATTTATTTCTCTCTCTCACACATGCACACAGAAAATTTATTTCTTTCTGCATTGTTTATCCTGCAAAATATATTAGTGATGTAAATCTTTACAGCAGCTGGCTTTCTCCCTACATTTGCAACTGCCAGTGCAATAAATTTTAAAGGAAGAAATGTACTGATGGATTGGAAGATAAAGGGAGTTTGATTTATACTGTCAAACTGTTTAGTGTTACGCCTTGGCAGCATTACCACATTGATAACTTTAAGAAAAATCTGACTTTGTAATAAGAATGATTTGGCATAATACCAGGCAAAATACATATCACTGATAGTTCATACATTATTATTGAGAATGAGCAAATAAAAATAACTCTCACTGAGTAACAATTTTCATACACCAGCATCTTCACCAAGCTATACTATACTAATTATTTATTATGCTGAATCTCGAAAACCTATTAGAGAACTTGAAATCTGCAGGCTATAGGTTGAGAAATCATGTCAAGACAGAATGCCTGCTCATTTAAAATACAAGGGAGAGTGATGTTTCAGAACTACCTGAATGTAAACAGACATTGCAGAATGTAGGCTCTGTGTTTCTGCCTTCATATATTTTCTTGACCTTCCCATTGTTGCCTTGGCTTGACATGCTCACATTAAATACCAAATTTACTTCTTATTTTCAATTCAAGACAGGATGTTTATTAGAAGGAATTCTTTAATTCCTAGTTCTTGGAGCACTGAGAATATAAAAGTGTAAGCTAGGAAACATAAATGTTGTATGCATTGCATATGTTGTATGTATTGCAATGTATAGCATTGCTAGATTCCACATCAGATGACTTCAAATTATCCAGAGGCTTCTTTAAAATACAAGAGAGCAAGTTATGTTTGAAACCTGCTCTTGTCATCTTATCTTCCAAACAAATATACTTGCTATTCCAAATAATTTACACCTTAGCAATAAAGGACAGAATCTGTACAACTCTCGCTGAAATCTTTATGTCCCTATGCATTAACAATTTTTCACTTTTTTTTTAAAGAAAATATTTCCTGTTTGCTGAAGGCTAATATTAAGTTGCTTCTTAGGAAACTTTCTTCAATTAACTACTAGTTTCCACTAATAAATGATTAACTGAATACAGATGTTAGTGAAATCTGATGTGTTCAAGACATACCTAGTGAAATGTTTATGACATTTCATTATTTCTTTTTTTCTCAGAAGATTTTTTTTTCCTGTGTGGGGTGAAAATTATGGAATTTGGAAAGATGACATATGACAATCTTGAATTCTAACTGAAACCAATTGGACTTTTTATGCTCATTTGAAATTTTCTTAAAAGTTGCTTCTTCCTATATACCTGGAACAAACCTAAACTGTTCATTCATATAAACATCAGAATTCATTCTGTGATTTTAACACCTTGCCTCATGGGAGCTACAGTTTAAATGTGAGATAATTCATTGTGCTAAAGGAATGTGTCTCAGCTAACATACTACTTCCACTATGAATCTGAAGTTTAGTAACTCCTAGGAGAATCTCCTGAGGGGAAAGCAAGTCTCGCAGGACCCGCTGGGAGTCCTGTCGGGAAGCACATTGCCAAATTTTCCACTTGACAGTTTCCCTATCATTAGTGCTCCAGGATAGTTTTCCTTGAGAATTTCTTTGAATATCAGAAGTAGTTGAAGATTTTTGGCTCTTTCTATTTTTTTTCCTTGATTGCAAAGTACAATCATCTTAAAAATGAACTGAATTTTTTTCATTTAGCTTTGATCATAAAACTAAATCATAAAACATAACCAAAAATTTTGTGAATATACTTCCTATAGTTTTGTTTGCATTACTTTTTCTAATACTGCATTTTTCTATATAGATCAGTAGATGCATTATAATCCATTCTTTAAATTAACATTTACTTACTTAATATACATAATTTATATAGAATTTGATTTTTCCTCACTTACTAAAGTGGGGTAACAGCTTTAAAATATTTCCATTGTAATCAAGTGCTGTGCATTTCAGTCCTTTAAAACTGAGTAATTACTACACTCACTATGTAATTAATAAATTATTACACTGTCTTACATTCTAACATTTCTCTTTTAATATCATCATTGATGAATTGTTTTACTGCAACATTTTAATTACGTACTTAATTAATTAATATCGTCCTCTTTTTTTTTTGGCAGAGATTTGGGTTTTTTGGATTTTTTTTTTTGATATGTGCTTACAACTTTAGGCTAAATTGTGCAATCCTTTGTTCATGACCATAAGTGCTTACTCAGGTAAACTCATCAGTGGCAGTTTTCCAGCCACCAAGTGCCTTCATCACTCACCTATTCCTTTTTCCTTCAAGCACATTGGTGCTGTGTGTTAACATCCACAGTTGTCTCCTGATTTAAAATCCTCCTTAAGAGCTACCTCTTTTGCAATGACTGCAAATCACACTGTAGTCTTGCCTTGGTCACTCAAGGGGCATGAGTGAACATGCTGAACTGCATGTGCTCCATTGCTCCACTCACCAATTCACCCACATTGAGTACTCAGGTGGAGTCCTCAAACGATGCAGTCCTGCGATGTTACATGGTCAGCATTCCATGCTCAATGGGAAGCAAAAGAAAAACAATCAAATATAATAAAATGCAACCCAAAAGTTTGGTATCAGGTTTAGGAAAATTGTGGGCAATGTATCCACAGATATCCCAACATACAAAACAACCACCAAAGGTTTAGACAATATGGACGTGCCTTGTTTTTTTTTAAAATACTTGGCTTGATAATACATTGTAAATTCTATGTGTTTATTTTTATCCTCAAAACATTTCTTAAATGTGAGGTTGCATAAGCTATGAAAAGTAGCTGTTTTATCATAATAATTGATATTGCTCTCTATTTTAGATTTCCATTATGGAAGTTAAGTCAACAATTACTCCATTATTCTTATTAGCATTTTCAAACTTTAATTAGATACCCAATCACCTGATTAATTTAGTAGGCCTTTAGTGTAAAATGCTTGCTCTTTTTTCTTGAAACAGGTGGTTTCTTACAATCCTGCTAGTAAATTTCTTAAACTTTGTTTTCAAGATTTGTATTCAATATTAAAGTAGTGTCAAAGTTTGAATAAGAGATATGTATACCTACGCAACTGAAGGTTCAGTTTGATTCACTGAGGCCCAAATGTGAGAAATGCTGCAAGAAATTCTGCTCAGTAGTAGAGAATTTCAAGTGTTTGTTTAGTTGTGCAAGTCAAGAAGGCCTGTGATTATGTTAAGTTTCATTTCACAGAGGCAAATGGACAAGTAATATTAAATGCATTTAGTGTCAGGTAGATCATGGTGTAAAAAAGAAGATCAACTCAAGCATCTTAGAAAACTATTTTTTGATTGTCATTAAAGTGAAATTATACCTGCAGCCAGGAGATTAGATTTTTTTTTCCTTTTAAACGTTGTAATTAACTGTAAAGTGAGAGCAAGAAACCTTCATTAGTGCTTATATTATCTTGCTCAATATCTATTCCAGGGTGCTAATAATAGGTGAAGCCAAAAGGCTTGCAAAAGCAATCAATATGCATGTGTTAATAACATGTGGCTTTGTAGATGTCTCGGGAACTCAGAATAAACCCATCAAAATGGATGGTATTGTTATACATTACCAAGACTAACTCTAACATAGAATTTAGTAAATATATATATACACAGACATATATTATATACGTATATAAAAAACTATATGTTAAAAGCTCTCTGTTTTTAAAACCTGACTCATATGACTGCAATATGCTTACTCAGCACTCTCTGTTAACACATACAGTGGTCACTTTTGCTTTAAGGGTTCTTTGAAATGTCTCTAAATATTTCCTGAACCACTGAAATAAACACGTAAACATATGCTCTTCTTCCTGATCCTTCTCAAATGCAGTACTTGCTGCTAAATTAATTTGGTAGAATAAATTAGCAAAGCAACTTAAAGACGTTAAACATGATTGTATAATACTGAAGAGTTAAATAAGTTTTAGAAGTATTGAACTCGTCAAGCTCATTTTCAAAGCAAATATTGACTCTTAAAAATTTCTTGGGCTTTTCACTAAACATTCAGGTGAGGGGAAAAAGAAAAGGATCTTCCATTCTCATTGCTTGGCTACACCTGGGAGCAGTCAGAAAAGCAGCTCTCTGGAAGAAAGTTTGAAAAGTAAATTAAGAAGGAGATGAAAATCAGAAGTACTGATGGAACAACAGAATGTAATTTTGTGGAATAAAGATTTTGTATTTAGGTAAATCAGGTGATGTTATGTAGGTCCCTCTCTGCCCTGTTCTGTGCAGCACTTTGTTTCAAGATTCAGGCTTGCACCCTCTCTCAGTGACTGGAATATCTGGAATATCCACTGGAATATCCATCCTCTCTTTTTTTTCATTTTCAGTAATCTGTTCTGCAATGTTGAGATTCTTTTTGGCCCTCTCATTTTAAAACTCATCCTTCCTACTTTACTATATCTGAACAGGCTGTAGACAGTTTAGAACAGCTGTTTCTTTTTGCTAACTTTGCTCTATTATTGAATACAAGGATCTGAGCTGAACTTTTGCTTCCTAGGAAGAACTTACTTGAGTGCGTAAACCTGTACTAACAGACATCAGTCTGCTCCAGTACAAACCCGTTTCTGCTAGTCTCTTGGGATCTCTGATCTTGTGTTCTGCCATGCACTTTGCATCTGCACCCCTCACCATTCTGCTCTGGCACCTACTTTTCTGTCTCAACCAGCTTGCACTAAAACCCTGGGCCTTCACACCAGCTCTCTCTTTGTGCATTGCATTTCGGCCTATGCAACTTTGGCTACATTATTGTTGCTTATTTCACTGCAACCTGAAGTCAAATTCATGGGCTAATATGTCATATTTTTTGCTGCCTTATTCTTAAGCTTTGGAAGCTTTGGCCTTTTTTTTTTTAACTAGACAAATCAAGCAAGTATCAACAGAGAATATAACTTGTAGTTCCCCAAGAACTAAGCGCATTCATGAAGTGCTGTGAAAAATTTACTCTGTTTTCTTTTATTAAAACTAAAGTCTTTATTGTTGCCAGAAATACATAAGAAGTAAGAGGGTTACCAAAGTCCACAGCAGAAGAGTGAAGCACTAGGTATATGTAAATATTATCAAAGGGATTTTGTAAAGTAGAGCAAGTTTTTTATTCCACTAAAAAAATTTCTAATCCAATGTCTCCTGCAATCTTCCCAGGCTGCACTCTGGGCCCATGCCGTTCTTTGGACGAATGTACAGTTCATAGGGATACAGCAGTTGGCCAAGCTGAGTTGGCTGGTCCTACTAATAATGTTTATTTCATAGAATCATAGAATCATTGTGTCTGGAAAAGACCTTCAAGATCCAAAGACCAACGCTAAATCCATCACCACTGTGCCTGCTCAACCATGTCGCTAAGTGCCTCATCTTCACATTTCTTGAACACCAGGGCTATGCCAGGGACGATGACACCACTATTTCCCTGGGCAGCCTGTTCCAATGCTCCATCACTCTTTCCTTGTAGAATTTTTTCCTGATATCTAACCTGAACCTCCCCTGGCACAACGTGAGGCCATTTTCTTTTGTCCTATTTTTGGTAGTTATTTTGGAGAAAAGATGGGCTTCTGCTTCGCTACAGCCCCCTTCCAGGTATTTGTAGAGAGCAATAAGGTCTCCTCTGAGCCTCTTCTACAGACTAAATAATCCCACCTCTTTGCGGAAGAATTTGTTCATCTCTTTGTCGAATCAAGTTCTCACTATGGGTTAGGATAAGAGATAAATTTATCTAAGGCCTAATATTAATGCTAAGTAACAGAAACTTTGTTTCCTATTTTTTTATTTGAAGTCGTAATGAAGTTATAGGAATGGAATGGTGGCACATAAACTTTACAGTACTTTTAACTTTCTATTTGTTAACCACACAGACAATGAAGATAATTGAAAACAGCTCCTTTTCTCCTTTTTTTAATTTTTTTTTATGAAAGAGAATGTTTGCATGTTTGCATGTTCACGGAGAACTGGCATATGTGAAGAAGATGGTCTATGTAGCTAAAGTCTAATGAAGACTTTGATCTATATGCTTGGCTTTCACGCCCAGCAACAACCTTAGCTTCTACTACACTGTGTTCTCCATTTCATCTGCAACGCGGATAGGGTGATATGTAGTTGTCCAGAGCTACAAATCTGAGCATAATTGAAAATATTATTTTATCTTTATGAAAACAGTCTCCACTTGAACAAAAGACCAAAAATAAATGCAAATTGCAGGAAAATAACCCATTTTTCTTCAATTTTCTTATATAGCTGCATCAAAAAAAAAAAAAACTTACACTTTGATGAAAAGGAAACTGTAATTTAACTCATGAACTCCTTTTAACTTATGAAATAAAACTAGAGAAGATAATAATAATAAAAAATAAATAAGAAAATTAGTTTGAGCTGATACCTAACACTATTCTATAAACAAATTTTGGTCTATAGTTTATTTCTGCAAGACACATCTTGTCATTCTTTCAAAATCACTCAAGCACCTAAAAAATTAAAATAGTCACAGGTAGAGTTTCCAACTGTATTTCTCATGTTACTTTAGAAAAAAAATGTTGCTCATTATTTCACAGCTACTTGAAATAAAAATCATAGGTTAATGGGGATACTTTTCTCTGCTTTATTCAGTTTCTCAAATCAAAACAAAAGTGATGCTTTATTAATGCAAGATTACTGGGATCATTTTGCAAGAAGCATATATACAAAATGTATTTTAATCTTGCAAAATGACGTATTTCTGTATCTTTTCCTTTTGGCCTCTGCCAAATCTTCTCCACAAAATATTCTGAACAATGTCTCATCCCTCCCGAGGTAACACCAGGGTCATGCCCCATTCACTGTGTTTTATCCCTATAACAAGCTCAGTTTCAGTTCTGAAATATCCTTGCCCATGTACAGCTCATTAATATTCATGTCAATCTAATGTCATCTTAAAAGTAAGAGTCAAAAAAAGATTTTCCTCTCTTTAATCACAAATGCCAAAAGGCATTGTTGTGTAAACCCAGGCTCCAGCACTTGAGTGTTTGGGTCTGTGCCCTTAGAGCTGTGGTATGGTTTACTAGGGCGAGCAGGTGCTGCACCTGGACTGTTATCTGTAGCTCTGCAGGAGTCAAGCAGCTCAGGATGAAAGCACCCCATAGCAAAGGTAATTGGGTTTTCTGATAGAAAGGAAGGTAATGAGAATTTGGGGTCTGACAGAAATGTTCTTCAAACTTCTTATAGTTCTGAGATGCCTGTGGGAAATTCCCAGCACATTAGATGCTTGGCTGCATGAGTTACTGGGGAGTTTGGGAGTGCTGGAAGCACTGATTCCTGATAGTCCTTGGTCTGGGAGACTCTTGCAACCTGGGAGCTGCTCATCTGAGCCCACTAAGGATGAGCGAGTCACAAGGAAGTGAAACAATTAGATTAAAAAAAATCATCATGCACAAGATATTGAATTGCATTTATGTGGAAGCTTCAAATGAGAGCTTTTAAATAATGGATTTGGCATCCAAATAGTTTTGCTTGGAATTTGTTTGTTGTTTGGTCTAATGCATTTGTTTAACAAAAGGGAAACTATTTTATCACTTCTGTATAGAACTTTCTGGAATACTGGAATTTTGTTTTCTAAAAATATGCCCATTTTGTTACCAGCATCTGCCCTGCATAAGAAGGAAAACAAAACTTCCAAAAAGCCCTTGTGAACCTCTCTCAGCTCTGCTCTAACTGGAGGCCCAGGAGGGACTGCAAAGGAGTGCCATGATCACAAGCTCCATTGGCCATCTCCCTCCCCACGAGACATGGAATGTAGCGTGGGGATCCTGGCGTGCCGAGGAATTCCTTGCGAGCATATTTTGGAAACAGCTTTGGGATTTTCCCTATTGACATGGTTGTTTGCTTGCTAGGTCTGGGCACACAGTTTTCATAGAATATTTTTTGTCGGCTGAACCCAGCTATCCTCAGGCAGGTGGGCTCAGGTTTCTCTCAGCCCTACCCCTTAGAAGCTTACATCTTTTTCATTCTGGATCTGAACCTAAATAACAGTTTTGAGCAAGGTTACATGTTAAGTTAAATGATAAACTTAGGAGTAGACTGATGTGCTCTGGGTTCAAGTGTACAATGATGGCATGATATTCTTTGTTTCTTTCTTCTGCTCTCAGTGGCTGAAAGACCAAACTACAAAGTAATAGCTTTGTACAGGGGTACAGTTTGCGGTGCATATTGCAAGGCAGAGGAGAAAGTTTAGTCTGCAAGAAAAATGAAATTGGGCATACTCCAGAAGTTTTCCTTTTCTTAAGATGGAAAGGTTCCCAAATAGTAAATGAAATTTTAGCTTTCTAATAATAATTTTCTGGCTGAATATATGCAAAAGTATAGCAATAAAAATAGGAAAAAAAGATAACACCTAATTATTGTTGTCTTATTTTAGCAATTCTGTCAGTGATATATTTCAAAAGTAATAAAAATGGAATAATAACAGTAGCAAGGGCCTTTGTCTTGTGCTTGTACATGTGGCAAACTGTCTTAAAAATCACCTACCTGGGAATTGAGTTCAGTGCTTTCTAACCTTAGCATTGCAGAGTTACTAGACCTTGACTGCTACCACAGATCTGAAATTACCACCTTGCAGGTATGCACATTTAGTTAATATTTTAAATTAAGTGCCTCAAATAGGGGTTTAATTTAGTTTTAAAATGAGCCCTATTGTATGCTAATTAAACAGCAAATCATTCCTAAAAAGATATTTACTGAGGTTTAACAACTACGTAATAGAAATAGAACAGTTATGTAGTTACTTGCCTTATATAAACAGGCATTTAATAATCAATGTAAATTCAATTAACATAAAACTATCTCATGGTAGCTTTGTAATTGTATATGTAAATCAGTATTTAGAACCCTCCATTTGAACTGCTATTAATAGTTTTATATTTTATTATACGATACTACCATTTTCTCTCTCTTGCTATTTCTTTCATACTTGCATAACTTCTCATTCCTTCATTTTGCATAGTTTTCATTTTTCCTATTATACTTTAGCAAATTGGTGAACAATATTCATCTGAAATTTCTATTTTGTTTTTTATGACTTTGTTACTGTTCCATTTATACATATTTACATGACTATTTAACATTAATTAACAATTTTTATTCTGTTTACAAAGCAAGTTAGGTAATGGTTGTGATATTATTAATAGCTCCAAAGGGCAATTTCTAATTCTGTGCATCCCTGAGCATCTCAAAAAATGTAAAATAGCCCTGCAATGAGCACATTTATTTACACTGTCATATTTTGGCATTTGGAATACATCAGTACCTTGCAAATCAAGGTACTAGAAATCTGTGGTCCCCAAGAAAGGAAATTTTCAAGTGCTATGCCAAGATGAAATAAGTGTATGTAATTAAAGACCATGAACTGTAAGTCTCTATTTAGATTTGTTTTTAAATAGAAAGCGACAAATTTATATTGGGGACTATATTTTGAGATTTGGTGAAAGTTTAGAGTAGAACTGTTTCATTCCTATGTTAGAAATGCTTGTGAAAGTGCTTGACCATTTTTGATGAAGCTTACCAGAAATGAAGGTGGTATTTAGGGAAATGGAAAGAAATAAAATGAAATATAATAAATAAATAAGCATTCCCATACTTTGAAGGTTTTAATTTACTTGATTCCTTAATAAACTGGAAGATCATATTGAATCACTGAGCTAGGTTAGAAAATGGAGTTTTTGTTCCATCAGGAAATTCTGAAATCTGGAATTACATTTTCATTCTGAATTTAATCAAACTTCTGCAATTCTCTTCCAAAGGAGCTAGTGTCCCTGACTAGGGGTCAGTGTGAGGAGTGTGTTTTGAGTCATGCTCATACCAAATACCTGCCTCTGGCATAAAGTGTGTCCCCAGTTGATTCTTGTACATAGCAATGAGCTTCTCCATTTAGATACTAACTATCAGAAAACAGAAAAAGTTCTTAATAAAGTTGCTAATTTTCAATATTTTTGTCAAAGGAGTTGTGGGAGATGAAGACTCAAAATCCATTTTTCTCGCAGAAGACTTGAACTCCTTTCTCACTACAAACCATAACAGAGAGGCTACCAGTCCCTCTCAGTTTTCTTGTTTGCATAAGGTCTTTTTGGCTGAATTTTTTACCTTGCATAGGGAATAGTCTTCATTGTTAAAGGAATATACATCTGTACATCTGGCTTTTAACTGATTTGTGATGCTTTAATGAAAAATAATTCTCAAAAAGAAAGTATGACTAATTGTTGTTGGCAAGCAGAATTTTGTTTTGCATGATAAATGGAGATCTGTATGGAATAAGTGAGCAGCTTTACTGAAATGCAAGATCTTTAAAACTTTTCATTGAGTTCAGAAACAGAGTCCTTAAAATGCCAGACCATTTTCATGAAGTTATTAATCTATATTAAAATACCTAACAATTTCTCAATGACTTTCCTCTTTACTAGCAAATCAAAAACCAGAAAATTTGCAAGCCTAATATTAAAGAAACAGATGAAAATAAAAAAGGAAAAGTAACAAAAGCATGGTTTAAATTGGAATATTAAGAACAGAAATAAACATTCTTCCATTGACAAAGTAGCAGCTACTTTGATGTACATTAAGATTTCATGAAGCATTTCTCTGCAGAAATGAAGTAACAATCACCAGAGCATTCACGTGCGCGCGCGCAGACACACACCCCCCCCCCCCCGCACACACACACACACACACACTACACCAAACAGGTGGGAGGTAATTTAGCTCAACAAAATAAGGAAAACAATAAAACAAATAAGGAAAACAGGGCCTAACTGTATGCAAGTGCTAGTCCTTCAATTTAGAACTCAGCCAGTGACTGTGCTTCAATTCTGCCCCCTTAGGTGGATCAGCCCTACAATGCTGAATTCAGCTTCTCTCAGAACTTTGTAGAAAATAGCAAAAACTACTGCCTCTGTTGGTGTTATGTCTGGAAAAGAATAGAAAAGAAAGGAAAGGAGAGTGAAAAAAATCGGTTTAGAAAACACAGTGCCTTCTTTCTGGTGACATTGATTTCTAGACCTGTACCTATGTTGTATGCTTTTTGAGGTTCTAAAAACATTTTCTTCACTTTTGTCTTCAGTCTGAAGATAGAATTTGAAGAGTAAAATGCCACAAGAAAGCCTCTATTTGAAATGCTTCCAAACCTATCTAGAAAAAAAAAAATATAACTTCAGAGAGTTCAGGACAACTTTTCATAAACATCAAAACAGTTTTGTTCTGTTTACTGGCAATTAACTGCAAGTGGTTTGAGGTTCAGTCTTTAACAGAAGTACCTTTCGTAAATGCCAACATCAGAACATGCAGTATTGTAGCCATAGTGCTTGAGAAAACACTAAGTGCACAAAGGTACAATTCCTTCTCAAGTAATCTGTGACTGCAGTCTATGGTCCATTAAAATAAATATGCATCTGTTGAATTCATTATATGTGAAATTTGCCTTATATAAGTATTTCTGCTTTATATCAAACTATTTTGGTACTAAGTGTAGTTAATGTCTGATATCAAACGCTAAATATCAAATAATTTCAAAGCTAAACATGGAAAATACATCCAGATTAAGAACAAACACCCATTCAGTGACTCATCATAGTATGGCAGATGGAAAGGGCATAACATTATTTTTTTTCTTCTACACACAAAAGTTGACTACTTGTCTTGTTCATTTTCAAAGCATGTTTACATTAGCCTTACATCTCATCAGTCTCTTGTGGGAGAATTGTTGGAAAACAAGAAAATTAGAGAAAAATCAGGGCCTAACAGAAATTATGGCAATACAGAGGCTTGCTTGAGGTGAGAGACAGTTGTCACTTCCAGGATGGTTGATATGTACAGAATCTGCTTCTCCACAATTCCCTTGGCATCACAATCTGCCCTCCTAATACATACTAATAAGAGTAAAGGTAGAGTGGAGCAGAGAGGAGACACCATGGCGTTCTCTGTTGGCTTCCTTGCAGAAGTGGTAATTGGACGACACCCTACAGCTGATGAGTGAATGGAGGGTGGAGTGGAGTGAAGACAACGCAGCCAAACTCTGTTGTACTCCCTGCAGAGGTGGCAAGCTGGCCGTACCATGCAGGTGATCAGCCACATAGTATGGTAAGGGGTCTGGTGCTGGGCCAACAACGGTGGCAGATCAGTCTTTTCCAAAGGACTTTGCTCAGACTTCTCCTTATTCTAATCCCATTATAATACCAATACGTAACCCCATCCGAGAAGTCACTCACTTCCAAGGAATGACCACTCCTCACAGAGCATGCTCTCTAGATTTTCAGATAACTTAGGAGACTTTTTAGACCAATCAATAATGAATGTATGTATGACTAGAGTCACTCAAGCTCCAAACGAATGTAAAAGAAAATATATAAAAAGTGAACTAAGAAACCAAAAGAAGAACAACAATGGAGCGGGGACGGAAGAGAAAAACTGAAGAACAACTGATGGGAGAGAGAAACGGAAGAATGAAGAAACCCCTTTTCTCTCCTCTGGTCAGGACACCGTCTGAAGAGACTCCTTGAGACTGAGAGCCCTCTCCCACTTTCGGGGTGAGTGATGACTGCGCATTTGTACACTAGGCACTAGCTAAGAACCTCACACTGTAGTAGAGAATTTCCTGTACTGACATATGAAACCTATTCTCTAAATGTTGCATTTAAATAAATTGTGCTATTCGTGGACTCAACTACTTGTTTGGAAGGCTTTCAGACCTGCAGTTGGCAGACTGTTGGTGAGTCTGATGCTGCCAGAGTCGAGCTTATAGTTGATCACACTATTTAGGAACTCGATTCGCTCTTTGGAAGGCGATCAGACCTACAGTTGGCACACTGTTGGTGAATGCGGTACTGCCAGATTTGAGCTTATAGTTACTACAGAATTTGGTGTCCCCAGTAAGAGATGAGTCCGGCCGCTCCCAGTCCCTCTAACCTTTGAGGATTGGCTGGAACGCAAGGGGATTCATCTCTTACCAAATTTGCACCCCTCCATCAAACCACAACATCTCTAAAACAAAATAATTCTGGCATTAATCTGTAGAAAAAACAGTTTTGTCAAGTCCTTTAAAACCTTTATTTAAAATTGTATAAGCTCACTTTTCCTGCTATTATTCTGTTACACTTTTTTCTTCTGAATACAACATTGAATCTAAGGCTTTACCCTTCTCCTCGCTGCTTATTTTGTGTTTCTCTACTCTGTATCATATGGAATGTTTATAGCTTATGTCAGTCCTCTTGGCTTCATACTTGTTTAAAGTGAAGGGACACTTGTCTACCATGCATCCAATCTACCTAAGAAAGTACTGGCCCAAGGACACATGAACTGTCCTTGAAACAAAGATGCAATTTTATTTTTTTTTCAGTGCCTTGAAAAGCAAAGTTCTTCATAGTCTACAGGAGTATTTAAGCTCTTTCCTCTTTTTCCTTTACTGAATTTAACTTTGTCAATAAATCTAGGTTCTGGCTGAGATCTGTCCTTATTCATACAGGTGTATGTAAATGTATGTGTATATGCATAATCAGGAAACAATTCAGATGGAAAAGGTTGATGGGAATTGCTGTAACTCCGTTTCAATACGAATTCACCCAAGCAATACAGATTCACACCAACCAAACATCTTTTTCTATGGCTGTAGTACAGAGTACTAAAGTATAACCAAAAAAAGTCATGAAAGCAAGAAAGTGTTATTGAAATGGTTTCAGGCATCATATATTTGCTTCATTGAAGTCAATAAAATATTTTTTATTAACATATCTAGGCATAAATTTTTCAAATTTTTAAATGAAGAAAAAACATGCCAAATGTGGAAGAGGCAAAGTTTCATGTTAGAGTGGTTTGATTTTAGGCATATATAGAGCACATAGAACATGATATTTTTGTATAGTCCTCTTTTTAATCTATTAGATTAGATTTTTTATTCTATATAATACAAATGTATTATATACAAATGTGTTATCACCAAATCCTCAGTTTTATTCATGAAATCATTTCCTGAAGAGCATTTATTTCTTCTTACTGAAGGCTTTTTGACCATTACCATGGACCCAAAGATTCAGGGTAAAAATTAGAGGCATTTCTATTTCTTCTTTGGTTGTTTTTTCTCCATGAATTTGCCACCCAGGTCAATAAAATCAAGGTAAAGAATGTACATATACTGGCTAAGAACAAACTTCCTGACCTTATTGTAAGCCACAATGATGCTCTTGAATCCTAATTTAAGCACCTAAATTATTTATCTTTCAAATGGCATAGGCACCTATGTCCTTGAGAGCCCAACAACATTTAGCTTGTGCTAAGCCCTCTCCTTGATTTTCCCACTGATGCAAGAAATCTCACTACTGTGTCTGTCCTTACCACAAGTGCGTGATGACTAAAAAAGGATCTCAAATAATATACTTAGCCACACATGGAATGATATCATGTACTGAAACAGTCAAATTAAAAAATAATGACCATGACTTTCATGCTTAAATAGCAAGGCTTATAAGTCCGTATTGAGATAACTTTGTGAAAATGACCTGCCAGAAGTGTTTAACTTACTTTAAAACTAGTGAGAGCTACAGTTCTACATATATTTTTAAATCAAGCCAGGATTACTTAGGGGGCTAAATAAGGATTTACAACTCCACTTTTAGGCATCTAAATCTGTGGCCAAATATATTTTAAAACATATACTAACATCAGGAGGAGTAATTTATGATTTAATATAATTCAATAAATTAAAACTTAATAATTTTAATTTAATAAACATAAACCTAACTTAAATTTCTCAGATTTTAGCTTCTTCTTTCCCCTTTCCTTCCCATCTCCCACAGCTGCATTTATATTTCAATCCTCATACCTCAGCCCATTTTTAAATAGTTCATGAATTAACAAATAATAGGCAAATTGGTGCTAACATTCACTGCCTGCTAAATTCAGTTTCTGAGATATTTGCTATAGAAATTAAACAAGTATCATTCTTTCCTCTGATTTTTAAAGTAAGAATTGAGGGCTAGGTGATAATAACAACCAAAAAAGATGAAAGTTATTTTCTTTTAGGAGGTGTCTGCAAAGAGATTTTCACTTCACCTTTGTTCATCTTTCTTGTAGTTAAAACACTCTCTGAATAGGTGGGATGCTCAGGTTCAATTCCATTTCATGCCTTGAAATGAGTTAAATCATTATTTCCCAGCTTGTAGACAGCAGCCTGGGGAAACAAACAAACAAAAGAGTATGTGGGATAGTTTGTATAAGAAATGCTGCAGTCTACATCCAACCTTTGCACTGTGAAGAAAGAAATATATTTTTATTATATTTTGATTCTGAAAGAGGTCCTAAGATAAAACCATTAAATTCAGTATTATTCTACTCTGCAGACTAGTGTTTAAAACATTCATTGTAAAGTGAGGGAATTCATTTCCAGTCATTTCTCCTACTATATTTCTTTGTAGTTTATCCAAACACTTGTCAGTATAAAATGTGCCAGAGCATCCTGAAGTCACAGAATCACAGAATGATTGAGGTTGGAAGGGATGTCTAGAGATCATCTAGTCCAACCTCCCTGCTCCAGCAGGGACACCCAGAGCACGGGGCACAGGGTGGCTTCCAGGCGGGTTTTGAAGATCTCCAGAGAAGGAGACTCCACAACTTCTCCGGGCAGCCTGTGCCAGAGCTCTGCTACCCTCACAGTCAAGAAGTTCTTCCTGACATGGAGTTGGAACTTCCTATGTTTCCATTTGTACCCATTGCCCCTTGTCCTGTCACTGGCCACCACTGAAGAGAGTTTGGCCACATCCTCCTTACATTCTTCCCTCAGATAATTATACATATTAATCAGATCTCCTCTCAATCTTCTCCAGGCTAAACAGGCCCAGCTCACTTAGTCTTTGCTCATATGGTAGATGCTCCAGTCTCTTAATCATCTTTGTTGCTCTATGCTGGAACCTCTCTAAGAACAACATGTTCCTCTTGTGCTGGGGAGCCCAGAACTGCACCCAGTAGTCCAGGTGTGGCCTCCCCAGAGCTGAGTAGAGGAACAGGATCCTGACCTGCTGGCAACACTCTTCCTGATGTAGGCCAGGATCTCACTGGCCTTCTTGACCAGTTAACTGTTGCTGCCTTTTGGTTGACTTGTCCCAGATCCCTCTCCACAGAGCTGCTTTCCAGCAGGTCAACCGCTAATCTGTGCTGGTGCCTGGGGTTATTCCTCCTCAAGTGCAGAAGCCTGCACTTGTCCTTGTAAGTTCATGTTAAAGTGAAGTGGAAGTGCATATTAAAAAGAAAAAAAAAAAATGAAGTCTACTCTGCAGCTGACAGAAAATATGTTAGGATTTGGTTCACAAATGAGGTGAGGCATCTTCCAGAAGCCAAGTGAAATGAAGTATTATCGTTGAAATCTTTTTATTGCTAGTAAGAGATATTACTCCAAGATTTTAATTAATAAAACTCACTTTAAGAGTCTTCAGTTGCAAAATTGCCTTGCAGTCAAGACTACACTTATCCTGTAAAAACAATCTCTTTTCCTTTGTAAATCTTGAGATTGTCCATCCTGGCCAATACTTCAAGATAGTCCATGATATATCTGTACTGAAAAGTCCATTTTTTAAAGTGGTATAGGAAAAATTACTTTTTCTTTTAGTAGCCTGGGGTTATGACCATATATGACTTCAACATGTTTACCATTCATTCACATTTTTTTAACACTCTCCCATTCCTCAAAAAATCTGTTACAGAGTTATTTCATCATATCCTAGGATCAACAATAAAATTGTATCTGACAGCTAATTTTGGTGATAAAGTTATTATATCTTTAATTAGTATGGCATGTTCAAACAAGATGTCATTAAAATGAATATTTAAATACATTCTTTCACATTAGGACTGTCAAATAAAATTGTGTTGAATTACATGGTTTCAGTCTTTGCAAAATTATACAAATATAATTCAATGTATAGCTTTTTATATCATGTGTTAATTTTTTTAAATGACAGTTAAATAATTAAATTGGAATGTTAACAGCAGAGGTTCTTCTTAGAAAATTATACTGTTATTAATCTTATTTCTTGGTGATGTTTTACCTAACAACACCATGAGACTTCTAGAATCCCAAGTTGATTATAAAGTTTTAATTTTAACTTTGCACATCTTCGAGCAATAAAATTCATGGTGTTACTCTAAACTTCACCATAATTATGTCACATAGCACTGAGATTTTAATAATGTAATTTATTTAATGGCTCAGTGAAGTTTGTATGACAGTGAGAGTTGTATATGCTGAACACAAACTTCTGCAAACAATGGTATCTTATCTTAAGATGTATTTAAAGAAAATCTTAATCTTAAGGATTAAAATACATCTTAAGATGTATTTAATCTTAAGGATTAAAATACTTTTTTTTTTTCATTTTAGTTTTAGTTCACTGTAAAGCAAAATATTCTTAAACTACACTAAATTTTAAAAAAGATGGTAAATTTTATCTATGATGACTTTGTAGAGGAAATTAAAATATTAATACTATGTATTTTAATATAAAAATACTTTGTATTTTTTATTTTGTTAATGAAAAATAGAGATGAGGCAAAATGGGGTCTAAAGCGTATGGTGCTAGAAAAAATCTATATGGCAGTAAAAATGTTCTAAAAATATTTTTACTTACAGGATACTTTTCACTGAGAAGTTTGACAGGCCATGCACAAATTCGTTCAATAAACAGTGAAATGTTATCGCTTCTAGAATAAACTGTGGCAATTGCTTAGCAATGTATATAAATGCTGCAAAACAGTACATGGTAAAGTGCAGTGTCTAGAGTTAAATTACAAATCTTAGTATATATAAAACTGAACCTGTTAAAATACTTTATTCATTTGTAACTATATACAATATTTAAGTTGGGATAATGCATCTACCCAATCTGGGCTTTGGCCAGGATACTGCAGTTAACAATTTTAGCTCCTATGAAATGTACCGGGGGATATCTAATTAGTCCACTTGGTTAGAATTGTGTATTTATGTTTTGTGCACAAATAACACCTCTAGCAGCATCTTGGTATGGTGTTGATGGAATCAGAAAGAAGAATACCACCTACTGAGTGACCAACACCACTTCCTACAGCAGCTGCGTTTTCCTTGGAGGTCTTCCATCCCAATTACACAGCAGGCCCAATCTTGCTTAGTTTATGAGATCTGACAAGATCAAAGCCCAAGGTGGTACAGCTACAGACTTATACTGTCTTGTGTATTTGGCTTGCTAGCAAATTTATGTCAAATATATGTATCAAATGATTTCTAGTCAGATGCATGCATATTGTAAGAGTGAGTGTGTGTGTGTGTGTAAATGAAATAGAAAAACAATTTTCTTTGGAGCAATCCCAGAGATTGTGCATTTTTGACCATAACAGACTATTCTATTTTCTTCTTGTTGTTCCTTCTGCAATTAGGAAATGCAAGAAGATATAATACGTCTTTAATGTTAGCAAAATTATCTTAATATGCATATAAAGTTTATTTGGGTCTCTACTTAACATTACCCTCATCCTTTCAAAGAGTATGTCTTTCCCATTCTCTTTAGAACACCTGTGCCCAAAGCATGAAAAAGACAGAAGTGTAACCTAGATAGTTGAGGTTAATGCACCTGAACATTTGTGTCCTACTGTAACTAACACAGTTTTTCATCTTCTAATGCCTTGTCCCATGAAGATAACATTATTTTTTTCCTCTAATAAAAACAAGAGAGGGTTATGGAGCAAGAAAGTTCCCCTGGTGTTCTTCCATGGTGTTATAATTTTAATGCATAGTTTATGATGTTGTAACAAGCTCACAGATATTTAGGCGTTCTCTCAGCATACTGTGCACTTAGCCAACGTGTGTGTCCAAGTCCCACTGCCCAAGGGCAGCCACTGGTGGGCAGACTAGTCTTCAATGCTGGTCCTCTGTATTCACTGTTAGTGAACTGGTTCATTAAGCCTAGTATGAGAGCACCAGTATGATCTGGGTATTGGGAGCTGAACAAGAGCAGTGTAATACCCGTGTTTAAATGTAGCATAAACAAAATGATTGCCCTAATGCTACTCAGAAAGTCCTGTTTAATCCAAATATTGAAATAACAAATAATAAAACTTGTTTACTAGACTGTTCATATTCCAGTCTTTCGATCTATGTCCTTCTCTTGGACCTCCAAACATTCCATTATTTATAAAAAGGTTTTTGCAGAACAAACATGTTGCTGACTAACCCCTTCTCCCACTCTGATATTTTTGCTAATGGCTTCAGTACAGCCATCCTTTGTCCAAATGGTAAACAGAACATAATAAACATGCCTGCAATTAAAAAATTATGCACCATTATTAATCATTTCAATAAAATCATTCTCTTGTGCCCTAGGAGATAGGCCTTGGTCCTCAGTGTATAGCTTCAACCTGTTAATACTTTCTTACAGCAAAAATATACAGGCATGTGTAATTTAGGCAAGGTTATCACTGAGAATAGTGCATGCATATGTGTTTTCTGACTGTTTCAGTACCATGATTTATATAATTTTTCTCTCTGTAATGCCTGTCCACTGCCAAAGTCTGCTTATGCTTCTAAATGGTTTATAAGTGACTAATGAGCTAGTGAGGAACTTACTCTGTTCATTGCTCATTGTTCACTCCTTGTGGCAATGAGTGGCTGAGAAACACTGTTTTGGTATTTCTTTTTGACCTTATATGGAATACTAACAGGTAAATGAATTGACAAGCAAGTGTCCTGCTATTAGCAGGAGGCAGAGATTATGTTAGAGACACAGTCTTCATGGTCTCTGCACAGTGATTTCCAAAATAAGTTAGACATAAGCACCAATTTCCTTAAAGCCTGATTATCTCTTGACCCTTTCTTCAGCACTTAGCATCAGCAAGGCATATGCAAGGGCAGAATTTAATTTTTCAGTCCTAACAGGAAAAGAGATAACCTACTTCAGCATCATCTGCTACTTTTATTAATACCCTTTTCCATGTTTCAGGGGCTTTTTAAGATGTGTACAGGCTATTATTTTAATTGGTTTGGTTTCAGATCTGAAACTGAGATATGTTTAAAATGATCATTTTACTTTTCTTGTGTACTAATAATGTACTGTTAATGTGTGGTAGGTATTCATTTATTCATATTACAGGGAATGTGGATAATATAAAAAGCAGCTCCTCAAGTGGTTTTTGATTTTCCTTTTTCTTAGTGTTGCATGATGACATTTTTTCCACACAACTATAGTATCAAAATATTTCCAAGCACTGGAAAACTATTCTTCAGCTCAGATTTCTGCTTATCTCTTATCCTGTGTGTACATTCACATAAAAAAACCGCCTCTTTTCTGCTTCAGAATGCTGAAATGTGGGAGTAAGAGCTGACTGAGAACCCGAATGCTCAACAGCATAGGCCATAAAGTATCCTTGTCGGCACTTGTGAACTGAACTGGGACAGCACAGCTGGATTTGAACATTAATTCCTCAATAATTGATGATTAATCTATTAAAGTTTAATGGAGAGTTGATAAGTAATGGTCTGGCTGCCATGTCACTTGATTGTAAATATAGCAAGTTGCCTGGAAATACTCTTTTTCTTTCATCAGAACCAAACAGAGAGGAAGCAGAAAGAGTGAAGGAGAAAGAAGAAGAAAAAAATATCTGTGAAAAAAGTTTAGGTCAAAGAACCTCTCTACCTCACAACAAGCACAAAGTATTTGTGGTCATCTTCAGGAATTACACAGATAGACCTTCATATAAACATCCTGCACAATGATATCAGTTCAGATTGACAGAAATCAGTCTATGTGCAGAGTAATGCTCCATTGACTATTGGAGGATATCAGGCTGAGCATTGTAAATGCTTACTTTTAGCAGTACCTTTTCAAAGCAGTAAGTGGGGTTTCAAATAGAAATATACATAAGAAAGACAGAGAGAAAGAGAGAAAGAATGAAAGAGAGAAAGAGAGAGAGAAAGAGAGAAAGAGAGAAAGAAAGAGAAAGAGAGAAAGAGAGAGAGAGGGAAAGAGAGAAAGAAAGAGAAAGAGAGAAAGAGAAAAAGAGAGAAAGAGAGAAAAGGAAACCTAATTAAAATTACCTAGTCGTATTAAAGTAAAAAAATTTGGTTCTATCCTATCTTTTTTTTGAAAAGCAGTTGGAAGCAAAAGTTTACACATGCCATAGTGAAGAGGCAGAGAACCCTTTAGAGACCTTTTTTTTTTTTTTTTTTTTTTAAATGTATATATAAAAACAAGTGACTTTAGAGATACTTAAAATTCAGGAAGAAAGGAGTTGATAATATGCACTTATATACCAATAGGAGAGAAAATTCTCCCAGAACATATATATGATGTGATTGCAATTGGGTAGAGAGATATGCTCACCTTAGTGTTGTTGCTCTAACTGATAGCAAACCATGTGTCAAATGTGTCAAGGTCAGTTTTGTGGGCCTTTCTTCTTAGTTAAAATAGTAGTAAAGGATCTGTTTTTGAATTAGTGGGTTGGAGGTATTTTCAGCTTGCAGAAATCTTGCATTAAGGAAAGTATTTGTGTGAGTGGTGAATAGATGGATGTCCAAAACTTAATGACTTAAGACAAAGAGGATTTGACTGATTCATGAAAGGAAAGCTAACTAGTGCGTGAATACACTTCGTTTGTGGCTTTTACCTCACATTCATTCAATGAAAAATGAAAGCAAATCAATCTTATGAGGAAAGACTAAGTGATCTGGGCCTGTTTAGCCTGGAGAATAGAATACTGATTGGTGAACAACATGTACAAATACTTGAGGGGAGAATGTAAAGAGGATGGGGCCAAACTCTTCTCAGGGGTGGCCAGAACAAGGGGTAGTGAGTACAAATTGAAACACAGGAAGTTTCCTAATACAAGGAAGAACTTCTATCCTGTGAGGGTGACAGAGCCCTGGCACAGGCTGCCCAGAGAGGTTGTGGGGTCTCCTTCTCTGGAGATCTGCCAAACCTGCCTGGAGGCCACCCTGTGCCTCGTGCTCTGGGTGTCCCTGCTGGAGCAGGGGGGTTGGACTAGGTGATCTCTAGAGGTCCCTTCCAATCTCAATCATTCTGTGATTCTGTGATTCTGTGATTTTGGATGGTCAGAACTTGATGTGGTAACAAGGCATCAAACATGGCATTTCTAGCTGAGCAATAGCCATCTATTCTTTTAATTATTTCATTTTATGAGATGAAACATATAATAATTCTTATAATGAAATATTTGGGCTTTTATGAGGATTTCACTAACTTTTCCATCTTTTTCTTTGTTTTTTATTTTTTTAAGAGCAGCCATTGTTGCATTTCATGTACTAAAGGCACCATGAATGTATATTATTCTTTATAAAATTATGTGTTTCTACAAAAGCATAATTTGAATGCCTAAATCCCAACCTAAATTCAATCTTCTCAAATAGTGATGTTAAAGAAATAAAATTTCTAAGACCTCCTAAACCATAGAAGGTCTAGATCAGACAATAAAAGTGAGTGTCTCATTTCTTTGTAATGGGGCTTGAACAACTTATAGTTTCTTGTACAAGAGTAAAGGTGTGATCCTATAATTTTGATCAAAAATTCCCCATGCCATTGTACAGCCCGATGGACCTGGGTTTTCATGTAGGAGGGCTTCAGTGTTAATCAATTTATGTTGGTATGTTTGAAAAAAGTCATGTGTGAAAATGAAAAATATAAGTAAAATATAACTATGCTCTATGTATATAATTATGTGTATGTGTGTGTGGATATGTCTGCGTATTTGTTTCTAAAGTCTTTGTATATGGAACCATTTTGAGAAGGGCTGGGAAACATCAGTATTGGAAGGCTGTGAAAAGCAAGGCTTGTTTTTTTAAGAATTATTTTCAATAGCCTTTGCAATGCAAGTTGAAACTTTGAGGCATAAAAATTTTCCCTTTCAGTTCACAACCTGCACTGGGAAAAGGAGAATTCTTTCTTGTTACATGATTAAAAGCAGTAGTATAAACACTTCTAGACAGATCCTTTTTCAAGATCTTGAAAAGATCTTGAAAGATCTTGTCTTGAAGCCAACCAGAATTAGTTTACTTCTTCTCTACCTATGAGTAACTGGCTTAGTAAGCACAGAGCTTCACTTCTCTGATGCCCTCTATGATAATTTCCACCTTTCAGGAGCTGTTTTAAGTTTTTGTTCCTTCCCTTCCCTCCCCTTCCTCTCCTTTCCCTGCCCTTCCCTTCCCTCTTTTTGTGTCAGTCTTGTTCTGACTAAATTTCTGCTATCTGCTACTAATCCCTGGACATACTGATAAGTCTTCTCGGTCCTCCCTTTCCTTTCCTAGCGCAATGCTATATCCACTTTTTTTTTTTCCTCCTTTTTCTTTCTTTTCTTTTTGTATTTTTTTCATTCTTTCTCTCTCTCTCTTTTTTTTTTTTCTTTTGTGACAAGGCAGTACAAAAATTTCCTTGTCAGGACACCCCACTACTGCCTCCCTTACAACTCTTGGCCTGTTTTACCTTTCTGCACTTCATCAGATACTTAATAATTTTCTATATAAGCACCAGATCACATATTTAGCTAAGTTCCTGTTTAAATCATCCTATGAAGACTCAGGAACTAAAGTTATCTTATAACTGTCTGCAAAAGCATGAGACAAATTCCTCTTATTGAGAAAAGTTATGCAGAAAATCTGCATTCTGATGCCTTCAGTGAGCGCTGTTTTGCCACAGTCATCTGCTACAATTAGTTTGTGAGGCTGCAGGCAATAACAACCTCTTCTACAGGGCATGCTGTTCAGTCAAGAGGGGCAGCATAGGTGTTTGCTATCAGGTCACTTTCAGCAGATGCAAGATGGGCATAGATGAAAAGTGGAAATTATAGCTTTCCTCATTTGAAGAAAAAATATGTTTCTAATAAGAAATGAAAAGGTTTCATTTACTGAAAAATTATTGGTTGGAAAAAATTATTAATACAATTAATACAACAATTTACACTAGAAAAGTACTCTTCAGCACCACATATGGCAGGTTTTGCAGTATAGGCTTTTGTGGAAATTAAGAGCCCAGTAGAATGTGCTTTCTGATTTTTATATCCAAATTAGCTTTCCAAAATGTTAAAAATTATCAGACAGGGTAAGAGAAAAAATATGGTATCCACCTGAGAATTACTGTTGATATGATTTCAATATTTCAGCACATCATATTCATTCCAAGTTGGTTATTCAATACCACTCATATAACCATTCTTACAGTGAACTGTGAAAGTTCTCTTAGCACATTTAATAAACTAAGTCAGCTTTAAAGTGTGATTCTGTAAAGGGCACATTAGCAAAGAGAGGTAATACAGATGGAATTATGTTATGGCATGATGTGCTTCAGCTTGTCCAATAGTAAGTGGATATGTAAGCTGTTGTCATTAACAGCAGGCTCTGCAGCAAGGATATTGTTCTTGCATATATACTTTATAATGGCTCAGGTGCATTTATGGAGCCAATACATATATCAGGATAAAGCAATATTTTTACTTTTGGTGAACGATTGATTAGCTTAGCTAAAGCATTTGAAATGCTTGCCTTACTTATCAGAAAAAAGGCTAAATTAACATACTGAAATTGCAAAGGGGTATGCCTACAGGGTTGCACAGGCAACTGTTTCACCCGTTAAGATTTATTTCTCCTCCTGCTTACCTTATTTAAGATTTCCAGTATTAGCACTTATATACTGAGGTATTAAAATCAAGGGCTCTACTAATCTACCCTGTGAAATACCTAATTTGTTTAGCTTCGCTGCACAGAAGCACAGGAGAGTTAACAGAGGGCTCTCATATAAGTCTTACATCTTGTGACAACACAAAGCACCTCTCAGATGTTAATACACTGTGGGGCTTTAAATCTCATACATTTTGCAAATATGACCTGAAAACAAAATTCTGCTTCTTCTAAGGTTGGAACAGTTTCTTTGAAAAAAATAAATTATACCTGGTTAGAATTTGATTTCAAATGTTAATGACAAATGTTTGCCCAGGAGTTCTTAGCATTTTTTTTTAATGTAAAACACTTAAACTAATTTCTAATTCACTTTTTAATTTAGGTTATTTAAGAAATTAAGATGCCAGAATTTGCATACATTACAGGAAAAAACAATGCTTTCTCCCAACTGCAGATTAAATACTTTTGTTTGTAAGTTTCCTTTCTTTTTTGTTAAGCTATTTTTATTCATAAATTAACCATGAATGTATTCTTGCTAGTTGCATTTTTGTTTGTATCTTGGAATTTCCATTTTACATTAATAAACTTTCTTGTAAATCATAGGCTACATGAATAGATAATGTGTCCAAATGAGCAAATTAATAGCTCCTCAGATATCTTCCATTGAGTATCTTCTTGAAAAATTGTGGGTTACAAAGATTAAAGACTATAGTAACTCAAACTGCTAAAAAATACAAAGATTAAAAAAAAAATCCTGAGGCTTAGTTTTCCAGATGGTTTAGAACAGGGCAAAGCACAAAAAGCATTTACACTGTGTACTAGCTTATTATATATAAGTAATGATCAGGCTGTGAAATATTTCTCTGGGTTTATTCCAGGAAACTTCTCAACTCTATATAACTCTATATAAAAAAGTGTAGCAATTGCACCACCCGTTCTTTCTATGGTTTCAATCTCCGAAGAACATAGAAAAAAAATATTGTCTCACATCTTGGTATTTGCCAAGCAGACCTTCCTTTGGGAGTTATCTTCATTACTGTCATTCTTAGAAGCTCAGGTCATAGGCCAATAATTCCTGGTGCTAGTTATTGTATAAAGAAATTCTGTATAAACATTGTTTTTGTAAAGAAAGCCAAGACTAAATTAATGAAAATAAACTAAAGCTTTAGCTGATCTTCTGCAGGCTTAAAGCTAGAATGCTAATATCATTAGTCTCCTAAAAGGATTCCTGCATGAAATAAGTTGAAGTTTACTGTGAATTGAGTTTCTAGAAAACAGCGATGACTTAACCTTGGTATACACTACTTCAAATTCATATTGTGTCTACTAATGCTGCTTTTTCAAGGTTTTTGAGTGACTGTGACTTTTAGAGTAGGTTGATAGATGAATGCTGGTTAATTTTCTCTATCTGTCCTGGGGGCTTTAGGGTAGAAGTGCTTGCACACCTGAAGCCACTATCCTGCCCTGCTCTCTGGTGGAGGGAGTAGAGAAGAGGTCCACAAGAACTCAGCCTTACCTAGTCATATCACATATGCTGGCCTGTGGCGGGAGAGCTCATGCACTGTGTGAGGAAGCAGAAAATAACATCTGATGTCATCTTTCACCTACAGTTTAACCTTACTTTAAAGAAAGCTATACAGTCCAACTTAAGAAATGCTCTATATTCTCTCTGAGTTCATAATGATGAAAGGAAATCCAAACAAAAGCATTAAAACTTTGAATTACAGCATGTACTTCAAATATGATGCTTACTTAACTAAGCCAGTTTGCTGCTTTTACTCAGTTTGAATGATAGTTTATTTAATAAGCTCTCTTACTGAGGTGGTTTGGTTAGAGGTTGAATAAGTACAATTCAGTAGGAGAAATTGTTGAAGAATCCAGAAAGTGATGAGGTAATAAGCACAGCTTGCTTACCACTGAGACTTGAGCTATATTTAAAGATCCTCAAAAATACTCCAGAAGGAATATGTATTTTCTATTGAATTAAAGGTCTTTTTTTCCCTCCATCCTGGTATAGCATATAACTCATGCAGCTTGTAGAAGTTATTTATTCAGAAAAATTCATATAATGATCATTTATTTTCCCTCTCTGTATTTTCTATTTCACATGCATGGAAAGCTACCAAAAGTGAAACTACATCTAACACATTTCTAAAAAAACTTGTATTAAACACATTACCACATTGTCATCTGTAAATGGGCATATAAGTAGATACACAACCAGCATTTTCAGGTACAGATACATGAGTATTTAAAAGCACAGACCCTGCCCAGTGGATTCTTGCAGATAAATTCTTAAGGGCACAAAGATGTCTAATAGGTTCTTGTAGATAGATAAGAGCAAACACATTTATTGTGAACTAAGTGCTTTCCCACTTATCTAATGTTATCTCTGAGATGCCCGTGCCCTTTTACTTGTTTGTCTTCTCAGCATTGATATATTTACTTAGTGTGAAATCACACCTCCCATGATGATAATTGAGAAAATAAAGAAATCACAATGAATTCCATTTTTCTTGTCACCTGAAAACTGCATCAGCATCAACCATGTCATGTCCCATAGCAATGGACAGAAAACTGATTTCCAAGTCATTAGTAAACTAAATGCTATTATGTTTCCTCTAGGAAACAGCTGTACCAGCATGCCAAAGGAAAAGGCAGGTTTGATAACTAAGGTACATTTTGAAAAATTGCATATAAAATAGATTCTTTTTTTTCTGAATGAACAATAATAACATTTAATGAAGAGAACTAGAGTTTTGAATAATAGCAGCTCCTATTAGGCAAATTTATGAATAAATGGTGGAAAAGCTATAACAATAATATTCAATACATCCTTCAATACACTCTGTTCAGTGAATATGTAAGTGCCTTTGAATCATTTATGCCTACATGCAAGAAACTGATAAATTTTGAACAAATTTAATTGAAATCACCCCTGGAGTGAGTCTGAAGGAAGGATTAATTTTAATGGTCTCACAGAGTGTCATACTATAACACTAGGCTGACTGCTCTGAAGTCTATTTTTTCCCAATAAAAGATTCTCTCAATCAGCACATGAACGTGAGTTTAATCACATCTCAAAAATGAAAATCACTTTAATTTGTCCTGTAATGAGACTTAAGGAAGATGTACAGGCAGATAAATCATGAAGTTTAGTATCACTTAAATGGTGATACAAAAATACAGGATTTTAGGGTCATTATTGCTTTGTATCTCTTGTAATATGCCATGACCTTGTCTTAAGAATATGAATGGGGAGAAAAATATAGCTGTATTTGGCATTTCATTGAACCCGCATTGCTATATTATCAGTGGAATGCCACCAATTATATCTGGGTGCAGAATTTAAGGAAAAAAATAAATGCATACAGAAAAAAAAGGTATATTTTCAAATATATTAACAATCATTATCTTTGCCATCTTCATGATATGAAGAAATGTGCTGTCATTCTTTATTCTTCATTCTGTAATGTTTGAACATTTTGCTGTTAGAGGGAAATAGGTTGTTTTGCTTATACTATATTTTTTAAAGAGCTCTTACCGTTGTGCTTTTGAGATGGTTCTTATGGGACAGCCCTTTAAAGTATTTTTTTTTTACGGATAAGCACTAGATACATATTGCTCAGTCTGCTGATGTTCAATGAGAAACCTGAAATATTGTTTGCGAGAACATTATGGAAACATAGAGGGTGGGTGATATCAATGTTTTTTAGTAATTTTAATCAATACTCTGAGTATAGACTACCTTCATATAACAGCAAACTATTTTACTGTTCAGGTGTGGGGCACCTGAAATTACACTTTTTTTTTTCTTTCTAATCTAAATATATCTCAATTCTCTTATATAAAATGGAAATATTTTACAGTTTTTTACAAAAGTATTGTGAAGTTAAATTAATTAATCTATGCCAAATTAAGATAAATTAATTTATGTGCTGAGGAGTGCCATGGAAAAAGCTCATGAGGAAAGTAATAATTATATATTCAAGAAGGGCTTGAGTTAAAGCTCTGTGAAGAATTGATTTTTCACTTCATTGACTGACCTGAAAAATTGTGGAAAAATCAATTTTGGACCAACCTGAAATGATTTTCTCTCATTTCTCAAACAGGAACATAAAGACGGGAAGAAATATATGATTTGGTTTGAACATAACCTATCATTTATGAAATATTTCATTGTCATCTTAATTATTCATATCTTTTTAGCAAGTTACATTTATATATTGCTAAAGGAATCATCTCTTCAAGCTAAAATATTGCACATTTTATTTTGGAAATATTTTAACAAACTTCTTTTTCCCTGTCTTTACTCCTCTTGTTGGTTGAAATAATTTCTCACCCACTACTGTATTTTGAGTGAAAAAAAGTCCAGCAAATATGGTTTAACGGTATGGATAGTGAGTGGTTCACTCAGGGTGAGCGAACATGCAGATAGCTGTGCTGGCTTACACGTGAAAATTACCTTTATTTCAGTCATAGCACCACCAGTACTTCAGCATCTGCTGCTATATCTTTCACCATTCTTAAATGTTCATTCACACTTGCTCTTGTCACTCTCTTAGTGTCTAAGCATTGCTTAGATAATTGCATGTTCTCCTTCTGCACCATGTCTGATTCATCGTGCCTGTCACTTTAGTATTAATATTTCAGTGGGTGTTCGTGACAGGTAGAATTTCAGTGGTGTGATATTAAAGTGATTCTAAATGCATATGTTATCAAATAATACCAAAACAATGAGTTTTTGGCACCAGTTATTGCTCTACCCAATCATGCAAATGATCTTGTGTACTTTCTAATTTTAATATTTTTGATGAATATGTACTGTAAAAAATCCAAATCTTATTGGCCAAATTAGCTTATTGGCTAAAGAACTTCTTTCCCAGTCAAACTGTAGTTCCATCACTGAGTTTGTTGTGCTACACCTCCACTTTCATCCAAGTTACCACACTTGCTATTCTCATGCTCAGGACTATACAATATCCCCTTTCTTTCTTTACCCTTCTCTCTCCCTCTTCTCCAGTCCGATAGACACACATACACCAAATTAAGATTCTGGATTGACAGCATTGTGTAATCTGTGTTCCTCACATTTTGAATAGCCACAGTTATACTGCAGGTAGAAACTATTATTTTCTTTGCAAGTGAAATTAATTTCACAACTTTTACATTTTAAACTGAACTTAGATTGTATGTTTTAGCCTAAATAAATTGCATGCTTTTTGTTAGAGTTATAGGATGTGAATGTGAACAGATGATCTTATATACCATGATATGAGAGAATTAATGGAAAAAAAATGCGTATACTTATCTGAAATCCAGTAGTACAGAGATGAATTCTAAGGATTACACTTGAGTCAAAATTTACTTGGTTCTACTATCTTTAAAGTCTGTTGAACCGAAGAGAGAATCACCTAGACTAAGTTGTAACTTTCTTAAGGCCAATAAAAGCAGTGAATAAAAGCTAAATGAATATTCTGCACTCTAAGGTGGAATTTAGGGAATTTCCTATATTCACATATATATATATATATATATATGTATATATATCCATATAACCAGAGAAATTATCTCAAATTGAATTGCTGGTGAATGATTTTAGAGAAAATTAGATATCTGAATAGTACCACATTACTAGGACTAGTGGAATTAATCCAAGAGTTCAAAAGCAATCCAGATTTTCAATGCAAAAGCTATCACTTTCTTAAACTAAAGAAGATGAGCAGGTAGCAAGATTGAGGCCATTTCAAAAAGAATCCAGAATCCATGATCACTCTATAGATAAATAAGTAGGGAGGTCTAGTTTCTATGGAAGCAAAATCATTGAACATATAACTCTAACCAGAATTAAGATCAGATGTTGAATACAAAGGAGCAAAAAATACTCGCTATATTATGGGATGATGGGTGAGTAAACCAAGTCATGATCATCATTAGACAAAGGACATAGGGTAAAATGGGTCAAAAGTCCATACCTCCTCTGGTAGATCACTTCTCTGTGTATCTGGGCATCAGATGTGATTTTTATCTGTAGATGCTTAGGATAATTAAGATGAAAAGGTAAGTAATTTCCTAGAATGAACTACCACGTATTCATGGAAATCTCTGATTAAGAAGAGGTGTGAAAATGTAGATGTGCTAAGGGAAAATCTCTAAAGAAAACAGAGAAGCTTCCCATAGACCATCTGAATATAAAAGGAGAACACAAATGTCCTAAAACTTAGAACTGCAAATCAATCCATCTGATGCACAGAGGAAATTCTGATAACTAGGGAGCACACAAAGAATTTGAGGCAGACAGAGAATTTGAGGCAGACAGACACATTGAAATGCCGAAACTATGCCAAAGATTTGCAGACCAATGCAAGACCTATTCAGATCAGTCAGATATGCTCTTTTCAAAACCAGCTAGCTGGGATTTTATGACTTGCTGAATTGATTCAGAAAACCATACTGTTTAAGGTTCCTTTATTCCTAAAGCCATTTAACTTTAATTCAATGTTTGTCTGCAAAGCTAATTTAGTATTTAATGTTTGTTCCTGCAGAAAACACTAATGAGCTAGTGTTTACAAAAATAATTATAATAAAAAAAATTAGGTGGTGGTTTACTACAGGTTATAACGAGAGAAGTTGAAAGAACTTCAGAATTGTCTTTAATTGGGTGCAGGAATAATCTTAGCAAACTCACTTCTCTTTATTTAGACTCACTGGCTGAAAAATTGACTTGCACTGACAAGCTGACCTTGATTGTCAATAAATATCCTGTGGCCTTTCCTTTCTTATTACCTTAGACTTTCTCTCCTTTGCTAAAACTTGTAGATAGCAAATAGAAATCAGTCTAGGGAGAAGACATTTCATACATTCCAGGCACATAGTTTATTTTCAAACTGCTCAGAGTACATATTCTATTTTTAGGTCTTTCAGTTTTTGCACATACTCAGTGTATATTACATTGTTAGCGTTTTAGATTCTTTTCTAGCAGATTTGAAGAGTTGGGTTAGAATTGTGAAAAGATTGTACTTTTTTGAAATAACTATGATCTTCACACAAAAAACAATGGAGAAGCTGACAAATTGAAGATACTTGAATGATCTCATATCCTTTCATCTAACAGATATCTAGAACTTCTGAACAAAATTGAATAACTTCATTCCTCAAGAGCGAATAAACATTTTGTCTTACATCAAAGACTGTTATCTTTGATAAACTTATTTCAGCATGAAAAAGTATCTCAGGTCTCCTTAAATAAATAAACAAACAAAGCGATCTGTAGGCCTCCTAATGCCTTCAAGTCTAATCACATGTGAGGCCTAAGCTTTTTATCAAAAAAGAAAGGTTCTGTCTTAAGTTAGGAGGGTTGAAAGAAATAGGAAAAGAACTGACTCAGTTCTGGGGAGGAGAGATTTCTTTTAAGGAGAAGGTCATGAAGTCAGTGTCGTGCTTCTAAATTGTTGCTCTCCCTGCTCTCATTCCCCCTTAACTTTTCTTCAATCCATAATACTTTAAGAGACTGAGAGACTAGGCTCTTTTCATTGCAAAGTTATTTTGAAAGCTGACACTATGACAAGTGCAACATTGATATTTAAATCTAAATTAGGTTAAATAATTGTGTTCATAAGTCTGTTTGCATATATTTTATATAACTTCGAATAACATTTCTTTATTACCTCTATTAATAAACAACTTTTTTTTTCTTGTATTATGCTACTTTAAATACCCTTCTCTGTGGTTCCAACCTTAATTCCTTTTTTTTTAAAAAAAAATTCCTTATAGGATTGATAAATTTGCTTATCTCCTTCTCCCTATCCTTAGCAAAGCTCATATCAGTGTGTGTGCACTCTCTCTTGCCACATGACATGGCCGTCCTCTTGCCCAGTCTTCCCATCCACCCAAATCAAAGCTAAATCCACTTCTGATCCTCCAACTTCCCTTCTTGAGTGGCCAGTGATATCAATATCTTCAATATCTAGAAAGTAGTTGAAAACAGATTCTATTTTTTCATAGGAAAAGGCTTACTGTAGATTATACATTGCTAAAAATGAAAGACTTCAGTCTCTAGAAAATAAATCACTCCAAAATCATAGCAGCTATTTTTTCCGCACCCATGCCCTTGCACAATTACCTACCATATCCAACATAAAAGGGTGGGTGGAGTTAGGACAGATTATTGCAAAATTCCCATGAAAAATAATTTATATGAAACTCTCCAGTCTTAAAGCAAGCAGATGAAAATTCTTCACTCTCAATAAGTCTTTGAGTTTTTGTTGTTTTTCACTTCGCCTCTTAAATTACCCTTTGTGGTCATAGCTTGGGGCTTGTGTTAGAAAACTGAGAACTTCTGCAGCTTCACTTTTTACAGTGCAGTAGCAGATACTGTCATACAGTTGCCCTGTAACTGAGAGGTTAGCGAGCCCAATAGAAAGAGTGCAGTAGTACAAAAAAAACACAATAAATTCCAAATGCATTACTTCTTCACATCTCCTTTCCAAATACAAAACATTCAACTGCATTGGATTCTTTGATTTTTGATAACAGGGCTCGGTTTCTAAATGTTATGTGCCCCAGGTTACTTTGTAAGTTTTCTTGGCCTGTGATCAGCAGCACACCTGACAGATGCAGACTACTTTCCCTGTCACCTTCATGTAATCCTTCATGTTTTGTATCAAAGAATTCCTCCACTAGTTGAAAGCAAATTTATCCTCAAAGGTATTTATGACAAATACAATAATTCCTTTTAATTCAGGGACTGTTTAATCCACCAACCTATTAAGCACAGTATACCTCCAGCAAACAACTATTATGCCTCATTACCATATTGCACTTAAAAATACAATTAATCCTTTAATTGAAACCTAAAATACATAGTTTCCTCTATGCAGCACCTCTGCTGATAATAATCTGCAGAAAGTGGTATCCAAAAGTTAATTAAGAGCAAAGTGTTCCTACATACTAGGCTTCCTGTTCAGACACACAATGGCTTGATGTTATTGGTGCTTTCCCTGATTAAAAGGATTTACAATACATAGTTTTGGGAAAGAAGCTCTATAATTGCTGCTAATTGCCATAATTTTTGATGGCTGCATGTATTTCACATGGATCTTGTTTAACTGTGCTACATATTTTTGAAGAATATATATTAATTTTTCTTACTATTAGTAGTATTAATTCAGAAACTAAATAATGGTTTCTCTTTTCCCTTACTAATTCCTCCCCAGACTATTTTGACAAAGTATTTTTCCACAGTTAGTGGTAATTATAACTATACTGAGAATAAAAATAACTTTTTTATTAAATTTTCAGGCTTATGCATCAGAAAGTGTAGGCTTTCTTCTCACTCATATAGTTGATGTGCTATGCCACTGAGCAAGCGATGGAAGGTCTCAGCTGCTTTCCTCCCTCCGCTTCTTTACTGGAGAGTGTTTGCTTGTTAAATGTATCTTTGTCTGCCTGCCTAATTAGAGCTAATGAAAAATATGGCCAAAAATGTCATTCGAAAATGAAAATTGCAAATAATGCAAATACCGACACAATCTCGTTCATCTGGTTTCCACTTTTAAATAGGTATTTTGATTTTAATCAAGTCATCAGTCAGTATATTCTGCGTTTCTTGAAGGGAATGACACCATTTTGTCCCAGCTCAGTTTCCATTTGCAGCTGAACTGTGCCATGCTGGTTTTTTTCTCTTGGATTCTTGAGCACATCAGAGCAAATTTGACAGTTGCTTCTGGAAAAATTGACTAACTTGTGATATTTCCTAAAGGATGAATCCAACTTTTCAGTAGCTTCTGGGAGACCTACTTGTTAAATATTGCTGTCCCTTATATGAAGCTCGAACCTGAATGGAGATTTTCCTTGTACAGAAAAATTACACGACTTACCACTCAAGTGACTGCTGGAGTAAAGTCTTCTTCAGCTGAAGCTCTTAGTGAATATAACTGCCTATACAAAGTGGGAAGCTCCACTTTTGCATGTTTGTTAGCCTGTTGGCTAGGACAGAAAGAGTCCTCAAATCTTTTCTAAACTTAAAAAGAGGTATATTAAAGTAGGTTCCCTGGTTCCCAGGATAAATCTTTAACCACAAAGTTGATCAATGCCAAGCATAAGGTTAACTTCCATGAAAAGCCTGCTCCATCACAGCACATGTCCTCAGAGCCACAGAAGAGGCGTCCAAATAGGTCAGGCTCCTCCCGCTCCATAATGTGGGAGAGAAGAGGTAATATTTAGATATAAGATACTATATTATGCAAAACCAACAATAAACTCAAAGTCCTTCACTTTCTGATATGTGGAGCTTTAGATACTTGTAGATCTTTTCCTTCTTAGTGCACACACACATTCTTCCAAAACAACAGCCCTCCTCACTCAACTCCACCAGCCTCCCTACCACAGTTCCCAGTTTCTTTAAGTTCAGACTCTGCACTTTCTATTTTTCGAATCAAGAGCAGGCACAAATCACCAGGATTTGTGTTTTAGGACACATCTACCTCTGTGAACAGAGGCATCTGCAGTATGAATACTAAAGGACTTACTTCAAGTGCACAGAAGAACCGTAATAGTAAGGATCTCTAAAGTTGAACTTGGTAAATAATATGGTAGCTAGATTTCAAAAACCCACATTCTGAAGCAGTTTTGCTAATTATGATATGTAGACAGGCTATATTATGTCTGTGTATACAAACATATACATATGTATACCATATATGTGTCAGTGTGTATATACAAACATATAGACATATGCACACATATATAAGCACCACAATGGGAAAGGATCTGTAGTGTGAGAAAACCCATAATCAATGCTATATGTGGATTTGGGGGTTAGGAGGCTTGCCAAAGGTAAGTTCAAGTACCCTGTCCTGAATGTCCTCTGTCCCCTGGACTAAATGTCTATTTGCACATTAGGTGTGCTCCTGGAGTGCATATTCCAGTTTAGTTTCATTTGAAAGCAGTCTAGTTAATGTTTTGAGCCTGCAAATTGAAGGGCAATAGGTACATAGAATTCTAGAACACATGGTTCCCTAGAAGGAAACATGTTTCCCTACAAGCAAAAAATATCTCAGATACTAAATTTTAATACATTCTTTTTTTTTGTAGCAAACAGCAAGAGTAAATTCTCTATGGACATTTTTGCATGTTATTAGAACAACAGTAACAATAAAAGAAAAAGAAACAGCAGATCAATTACAGAACTCTTGTTCATGACCACCTTGAGAGTGGTTTGTACCATAGCAGTGCTAACCAAGGTGAATAGTTGTACCATGTAATGATAGATATAATGACGGATATCTACATTACAGTACTCATCTGGCACTTTGAATATGAGAAGTCAGCAGCATTGAATTTCATGGTATTTTAATATGAAGCCAGTCTGTTAGCAACAAATATGCTGAAAAGGTTTTTATTGTAAGAGCCACATCTGTATGAAACAGGTGGTTGGTTCGTTGGACTTTGATATTTTAAAATGTTGCCTGGAAAATCTTCAATATTGGGCAAGATCTCCCATCATTTTCCAAGTTTTTAAGATATGCTTATTAAAACACATTTCTACCTGTTTTGTCAATGTTTTTCATTTTTTAACTATATATTACATCTTTGCAAACATATCCTATGTAACTATTTTCTATTCAATTTCTAAAATAGGAAGTAAAAAATAAGATTTTAACATTTATGAAAATACTCTATATCTAAGAACAGATTTTAATATGATTAGCAGTCAGTGTCCATCAGGGGTATATTGAAGGATCTTTTTCCAAAACAGTGAGTTGCAAATCCTAGCTTATTTAACTAAGAATTGGCAGAAACACACTTTGTAGTCCTTTTTTTTAATCCTTAACATTAAAAACTCCTCATGTTTAACAAATTTGTTTCCACCTATATAATGTAATAATCCTACTTCACTTTTGATTTTATAGAAGGAACACACAGATACTAATTCATATCTGATCTAGATGAACATGTTCATGCTAGCTGAGGTATTCATTTAGATTTCAGTCTTTCCGACAGAGTTATCTCAGAATATTTTTCTCAAAAATGTAGACGTGGGAGGTTTTCCCTTTAGCAAATTTACATACAAATTAGATAGATGTGTGTCTGATTAAAACAACAACAAAAAATCTTAGAAACAATTTGGGGAGTAAAAATTTCAGTTAGTTATTGTTAAATGCAAATATATGCTATCCAGTAGAAACTGCTAACAAGAAAAATATATATTCTCTTCACTAGTTTGTAGAGGAGGAAGAATATTAATGGAAAAATGTATGGTTTCATCAGTTTTTTATATTTATGAAGTGAAGTAAAAATAGTACCCTTTACTTGAACGCGTTATCTGTTACATGTATTTTTGTATCTTTTATCTTCAAAGTTATTTAAGCTCTTAACTCAGCTATGTTTTTGTGATTTGCCCCATACATGAAATTTACCTACAGTATGAAAAGCTAGGGAATAAGATCAGACTCAGGAACTGTCATGCCATGTGTTAGCAGTAGTACGATCCTAACTTTAGAAGAAATTACTTACAGAATTTTTAATATGACACTGCTTTTAATTAAAGGTTGCAATCCATTCCTCTGTTATGGGATTAAATGGGATTTGTACTCTCACATCTATAATGATGTAGATAAGATGATTTTCTTTTTTATTTTGACTGAAGAGGAAGTATATGCAATAAAAAGTGAAAGACGTTTATTTTTGTTTGTCATATATAAAAATGTTTTGTAAGATTGTACATGCTGTATCCTAAGCTTTTTATACCCTCAAGTGCACTCTGAAAAAATATCCTAAAAAGAAACACAGAGATATTTAATATTCTCATTTACCAGTGGATAATCAAGTGGAAATTGTTCTAAGTATTACTGGATAGCTTTTGGATTTTTTTAAAGTTATTGCTTTGAAACCTGGTCAGGAGAGTCTGGTGGAATGGATGAGGAGTAAGAGGAGTGACTTACAAGAAGTGTAGCATGCGAGGCAGAAGAGGAAATCAATTTGTAGTATGGGGAAATCACTGGGTCATGGAACTTGTTCCAAAGGTCTTTGTGAAAAGAGAAGGAAGTGTATGTTCCTGAACAGTGGACATTCAGAGAAAGGCGGACTTCAGGTCTCATGGAACAAGAAGAACAGCTGTTAGACAAAGGCAGTTTTCTTGTTTGAACATACGGAGAGGTAGGTCTAAGACAGACAATGGTCCTCTTATTCTCCATGTTATCATGTAACATTGTAACTGAAATACTGAATCATACTAAATTAAAGACAGGCTGCTGAACAGCCCAATTTGACAAATCTCTCCAGTTTGTCAGGGAGGCACTGATAATTATTTTTGAGTGGTTTTCCAACCAGTTATGCCAACCAAACAGTAGTCTCAACTGATTAACATTTCCATGGTTTACTTATGGAAATGTCACGTGGAATGACATCAAAAGCCTTAGTAAAGCCAGCACACGTGAAATGCTTCCACAAGTCCTGTTAACTTGTCATATGAAGAAATTTCATTGGTTTGAAATGTTTTGTTCTTAATGAATCTATGTTCACATAGCTGCTACTCATCTCATTCTTTCTTTTAAGGTAATCAGAAATACTTGATTTGTTTATATAGTTTTTCATAAAACAAAATTTTACAGGAATTTGGCTTAATTTTGAGAAGTTTGCTGACAAAGCTCATGTTAATATGGTTAAAAATATAGCCTGTATTTTTGCAGTAGCACTCATGAAAGAATTAAGATCTATAGTCAGAGAATGTTTCAGTTTAGGTCTATCATAAATCCACCTCTCTATTCTAATTGCTAGCCCATCCAATGCCCTTTTGCTTTTTCCTTATTTTCTATTATTTTGCCTTTCTAAAAGTTCAAGGTTATATCTTTGTACACCTTGCAAAAGTTCCTGGATGCTTTTGATGATTTTCACACCCTTTATTTTCACAGATGAAGCCATTATCAGAAAAAAAAAGTTTTATTTTTGGGACTTTTTGTTGTTGTTGTTTTTTAATACTATAAGCAGATGCTTTGGACAGGTAGGTGCACTTCAGTTCAAGCAGCTTTTTGTTTGTCTGTTTTATGGGGGAACGATTTTGGTTTAAAGCATAGAATCAATACTCCTGCTAGAGCTAAATGTGTAAATTGCACACTCCTTCCCTCTCAACTTGTATGACACTACAGTCCATTACCTGTACTGGATTTTCAACAGTTCAGTTTAAGTGGTCCCATTAAACAGGAGAAGATGAGTAACCTGTCTCCCCTGAAACACTTCAAAGACATTAGATTACCGTTACTTGGTAACAGTTATCTGCAGAAAATAGACAATGTATGTATTTATGAGATTGATATGACTATTTTTTTTTTCTCATACTGCTAAAATACCTGATGCCTGGCAAGGACAACTACAATTTTGTGAAACAATTATTATGAAGGCAAAACAGCCCCTCCTCCCTCACAGAAACTCAGCTTCTGTTCTTGACTGACTTACAGATGTACTTAAGATACTTAGTAGGTATTTTGCCAAAAGAGTCTGCAGAAGACAAAAGAAACTGGTTTTCTTACTATTGAGGGAGGCTACATGATTTAGAGTCTAAAATTGTGGTGAGCAGTGATCACGTTAAGACAGAGAAGTAAATCACATGCCAAAATCTTAGCACCCATACGTAAGTTTCATTGATATTTTAACAACCTATTTTCAGCTAGCCTAAGTGTATGCATTTAGACACTTACAATCTGGAAGGTATTTGGTGGAAACATAGATCTAGGCACTGTATTTGAGTAATACTATGATGACTTTCAAATAATCCTTTATACCATGAGTAGCGCCATGAATACCACCAGAAAACATCATAGCGCAGTCTAGCATTAGTTTGAGGTGTGTGTGCACACCCATGGTTTGATGATGTGCCTAGTATTGGTTTGATTTGTGTGAAATGAAAGAAATAGAGTATGAAAATTTATTTCTTATATACTAAAACATTACTAAAAATACTAAAAGTCTTATAGCCTATAACATGTATTGGACTTATGAAATTAGTGCATACAAAATACAGGGTCTCACTCAGAGGAAGATGCATTTATGGCTTATCAATAGGAATATTGTTATTGTACACAGCATAATAAGAATATAATAACACGAAAATCTAATTTTATGCTAATAATTTCACTGTTAATTCTTAAAGGCTTGTTTTCTTTTTAGAGCTACTACGCTGGTTGAAATTCATTCGTGTTTCCACATGTTGATGTTCTAATTACCAGAAACTGCATATCAAGAGACTCACGTTGTATAAAGACAATATATTACACTGTCACATTAGTACAGTCTGAACTATTCGCTGAGGTGCCAAAAGATATCTTCCGTCATATTATTTAATATTCATCTTTGAGTATTTCCAACAAGTGATTACATGCTATATGCACTACTCATTCCATATCTTCCCCAAGATATAAAAATATTAAAAAAATCTACTTTCTTCACAGATTTATTCCAAATATAAATGTCTCTGTCTAAAAATGTCTATTTTTTTTTGTTTCTGTGTTCAGACAAAAAAAAAAAAAAGTTAAAAGACAAAAAAGACAAAAAAAAAGCAATTTTTTGTGTGTGTGTGTCCATAAAATACAAATTCTCAATTCTATGGTCAATGAATGATAAGAATGGTTAAATTTACGCTCTCTTTTCTTACATTACAATATCCATTCACTATTTCATTTTGAAAATTCTGATTATATTGATGTTATTCTCTAACACTTAGGAATGACTGCAGATCCTTGTCATCTCTATGCTAACAGCAACGAGTCATCACTAAACTCATGCCAGATGGGAAGTTTCTCATGAAGATGTAAGTATTTTTGATATATTGTGATTCATGATCGGATAAATCTCTACCGGGAATCTGCATTCATTGTTAGCACTACAGTTTTCATGCGTGGGAATATTATCAAAGCCCATCATTCTTAACCACAGCTCACTAACCTTGCTGGAACTCCTGTCTGCTCTAAGTCATGAGGTATCTCTGCACTGACTCTAAGAAGGAAGCTATAAAAGGCTCAGCTAAACAGAAACTTGAGATTTTGGAGACCATAATTTTGCTCATCAGTTTCTGCTTAGTTCCAAGCTACATAGAGAGTGTCATTTCAATGTGGGATAATTTCAGGCAGCAGAATGGATTGCAAGTTTTTTTAGCATTCAGTTCATCTTGTTTGTATGCTTGCTTCTTCATATCAATTGTAACTTCACGGTGCATTCCCAAAGCATATTGTTTTTACGAGGAATGCTATGAACTGTCAGAAGCATAGGAGTAGATGGCAGGTGTCACAGAAGCAATGGTTCTCAACCTAGAATCATATCTGTGTTAACACAAACAATGGCTATCCTCCTAAGGAGAATCTGTGGCACATGCAAAAAATCAGACAATAACCAACAATTAAAAAGTTCAGAAAAAGTGTCATTTTTATATGAATGTATGTTTCACAGTGGCATGCTCTGCTCAGGTGAGTAAAATCCCAGTGATGCTATCAATAACTCATGTTCAATAAATCCTATTGTCAAACTGAGTCATCATCCTTCATGTTGGGCCTACGAACTGACAAAGAGCGTGGCATAAGTATGGATGGCTTATGCCTTGACATTGATATTGTAATAATACAGTAGGGTTTTTTGTTGTTGTTTATTTTCTTGAAAGCAGACTGTAAACTAGAAGTACCTGAAAGGGGGAAGATTAAGGGATGTTTTTTGCAGGTAAAATCAATGCGTATTTAGGGAAGTGTTTGAAAGCTCCAACAGCAAATTGTTTTCATGATGCATTACAGATTGTTCTAACTGAATTTAGTTTTGTGTCAGGCCACGTTAGTTCTTACTACAGTGACACAGACAATGTCATGTTAGCAGCCTCAGTAGATCCAAACTTTTCTTCAAAGTAGAATGAGAAAGACTTCTTATCTGCAACTACAAGATTCACTGAGATCTTTCTAATGAATGTTCCTATTCCTAGAAATGTATGTTGTCAAATTTAGGCAGAATACCCTGATCTTTTTATGAATTCTGGAAAAAACAGGGACAGTAAATAGCTATTTTCAAAACTGAGGTGGAGAACCCCCAAGACCTCATGACTCAGTTTAGGATGTTTCTAAGAAGTGAATGAGAATACTCCTCTGCAAAGATGCCACTTTCATATAATTGCACATGAATCTTGATCTCATTTTTATTATCATGATAATGGTTGAAGATCTGAATATATTTGAAGCAGTGAATGGAGTATTTCAGAAAAAAAAAAAACCATATTTGGCCAAGAAGCTCGGTTTCTTCTGTGAGTGTGCAGAGAATTAAAGCTCTTTTTCATGGTCCAACTTCATGAGACAATAGTCATTCTTGATGACTTCAAATTTGAATGCCTTGAACCCAATTGTCAGTTCTTTTCTCAAAGAGCAGGAATAGATCTCTTTTGCATTCAATATTTTGTGTTTGGAAGTTTACTCATCCAGAAGTGAAATTAGCACTGCAAAATAGTTAGGACCAATTGCACATGAAATATCTGAAAAATTTCAGTAAAAGAAACAAAAGATGTTTATTCATTATTTTATATTCATGCCCATTATTGCTTCAATTAACTTTCTTACTTGCTATATATTGGTGAAGATCACAGAACCATAAAGAATCATAGAATGGATGCCCTTTTACAGCAATCCTAGTGAATAACCTAACTTTTAAGGATGTAAGCTGATGATTGTCAAAGGAATAGAATAATCAAAAAATCATAGTTTAACACTCCTGAAATTGAAATACATGCAAAGTTATCAAAGCTAGTCCAGCCATGAAAGTAGGTGTTTTTACAAATACTTTGATGTGAGTAGTCCCTCACCTTACAAGAATCTTAAGGCTTTGGAAGGAAGCACTCAGGTTTTAAAGGGAAGAATACTATTATAAGAAAAGAGATAGAAAGATTAATGAGGATCTTTGGTTCAGAAAAAAAACCACTTTCTCTCTTTATGAATGTGTAGAACCCTTATCTACCAAAAGAAAAAAAGAGAAGAATTAATAAAACGAAGAAAAGTGTTAAAAAAAAAACAAACAAAAAAAAAAAAAAAGTGCTCTTTCAACTTTACCTAAAAGTAAAAGGAAGTATTAATGTTGGGATAAAGACCTGAGAATTTTAAGACAACTAATTGCAAAAGAAAGTTGGAGTCTTTCCCAAAAAAAAAAAAGGTAATTTTTGAGGTAAAATTTCACCAAAATAGCAGTTTTTGAATGTTTAAGCCTTTAGTGAACTAACTTTAATAAAATTTTAGTGAACAAAAATTTAATTAAAAGAAACTGCTGTTTTCTCTGTGGATTTTTCTCCCCTTATTTTTCTGTTTAAAAAATAATGTATTCAACACATTCAGGTAGGGCAAATTAGCTCTTTTTGGTGCCTGGATTCATTGTTTCAGTTATCAGTAATCCAGTTTATCATTAGATAATTGGGATAAGCTATAATTGGATTGAAGTTATCAGCGAACTTTTTCTCGAATAGATTTTGATATCTTTAAAAAAAAAAAAATAAAGTAAAAGAGGAAAGGAAATATTGTGCTATTCAGTACCCTAGTTGCCACAAATGCTTGAAAGTTTGAAAGTTTAACAGGCTTTTACAATTCAAATATAGATCTTATAAATGCTTTTGTAGACTGTGGTGAAAGTCAAAGCCCTTTGTTTGGCCTTGAATCGAAGCCAAGGCCAAACTCACAGACTCTTCATACACTCAAATTCTGTTGTTATTCTACTAAGGGGAAAAAAAAAAAGCATAACATTTGAGCTGTAAATGGGCAATCAATAGGTTTATCTGTCACTAGGGAGAAGCAGAGTGATTTTTCTGCTACGTCCTTGAACTGGAATGCTATGTCATCAGGTGCATCTGTTACTCTTCATTGGATAGTCATTTGGCTTAAATTCAAATTGGCAAACTTCTAAATTGATTCAGGGCACAGTTTTAGTCTTGCAGCACCCATGTGTTTTTTTTACAGATCACCTTATGTGAAGAAAAAGCTGTGATGTTTTTGCTACCAGTCTTCTTTTTTCTTTTTTTCTCTCAATTTATGTTTGAACATAGGCCTTCTGAATGTATGTGACAGAGCAATGCAATTTCTAATGGGCATATTTCTGCTTCCTGAGAAAGATGAAAAGCTTAGCATCTCTCCAATTTCGTTTGATTGAAGAGCAATCCACAATATTTCCCTCAAACATGTGATACCTCCTTTCAAAATAAAAGATTTTTTTCCATCTATCCTCTAAAAGAAGAGATGATTAAATTATGCCATGTCTATTGTATAAATACAGTAAAAGTAATTAAAAGCACAGTAAAGTACTTTAAACCTTAAAGTCTTTTAACCAAGTTATGATGATCAGTTTCTTTGTTTTCCAAAATTTCTGAGATAAAATTGTCTGTCTCTTCGCAAGCTTTCCTAGTTTTCCTTTAATAGGGAAAAGAATTGTTTCAATTTTTTTTTAATCATTACCCATACTAAACATTATTCTGCATTATTTCAGTATACTGTAAACAGCATAAGACACTATGAAAACTGTCCAAGGAAGCAGAGACATATTGGAGGCATGAGCTTTATTCACACAACAGGACTTGAAGATATCAAATGGAAACCAGGTGGGTTTCCCTTTGACAAATGAGAAAACGTGCAAAAGAAAGCAGCAGGCAGAGAAAAAGAGCCAATATGAAAATCATAGAGAAGATAAAAACAGCAACAAATGATAGTGTTTCCTGTCCTTTGCACCCCTGCTGCCTCAGAAGACACAAATAAATAGATGAGTAAATTTATAGATCTTGATCTTGCCTCTTCCCTGTATGATGACCTCAGGTTTCCAGGTGCAAGTATAACTAGAGACATAATATTCAGTTCCCTCTTCTTACTCCCCAAATGGCAGACATATAGGTTTTCATTACAACAGCACCTTCAAAGAGAGCTGTGCTGTCTCCATATTTTAATGGAAGAAAGTTCCTTATCATCTGGCGTGTGCAGCATCAGGTTCTAGATTCCATTCTATGATTCTGTGACTGCACTCAGGTTTAATATTTTAAAGTAGGTTAGTGGAAGAAGCTGAAGACTTCTCCAAGGGAGAATCTTTGGTAGTCCGCTGATCATTAGATGTATCTTTTGGTTAAGGCTACCATTGCAGATAACAATTTCAGTAGCATTTGCAACAGTGTGAATCCTTATCTTAAAACAAAATAAAATTGTGATTTACATTGTAAAATTGTAATTTACATATATTTCATATTGACATGAGTTTTTATTAATTGCCTACCTCTCACTAACCGGAAACACAGAAGCACAAATTTATATCTGAAGCAGTGTTTTAGCAGTATTGAAAGTCCATGAAGTTGAAATATTTCACAATTCCAAGTAATAACTTTGAGAAGGATAGAAAAAAATTCGCTGGAGCTCTTAATAATATTCACTGTCTTCAGACTGAATAATTCAAAGGTATTTCACTGCAGGAACAATGCTTCCCCTTTATACTTCTAAGTTCTGCTGTTAGAGTACTTTTATTAATTGTTTTTAACTTGGGGACCCTTAAAAGAAATGTTTCTCTCCCTTGGTGTTATTTTATGTCTGTGTCCACTTAAACGCCTGAGTAACTCTAGTCTTGTATACTTATAAAGTAAAATCCCTATTTTTAATGATGGAAACAACTATTATTAGACAGAAAGAATCAAGTGCATTTGCAGACTAGCTTCTTGATCAAAAATAAGCATAAGTGTATCTTTCCTAGCACAGGATGAACCCAGACTCCAGAAGAACACTTTCCAATACTCCAGATATCTGGATCTACAATTCAAGATATAATTATTGCTGCCTTAGTGAAAATCTAATTAAAAGTATACAAATGATAAAATGCTTTCTTAAAATTGATAAACCAGACATTAATGTACATTTCTTTATTGATATTTATTTTCCTTTAGAAATGAAAAAAAAAGTCCTTTTTTTTCTTGGAAATGTCTTGTCAAACACTTCTATTCCTTTCCAGGGGTTTATCCACACTTTAACTTTTCAATGACCCCAGTTAGTTATGTTTGAATGTCCCGTTCTGTACTGTCTTCAAGACAGTAATCCTACCTGTCTCCTCAGATGAAGGTGATCCTTCTACTAGGATCAGTGACAACCCAATGACCTAGGTCACTGATTTCTACTGAAATAAAACTATGGCTATCTGTAAAGGAAATCTATCCCCTCTTTTTGTTTAGTAGTTCTATTGGTAATAAAAATTGTACAATGATTAAAAGCAATGATTGTATCTGCTGTGCATGGATACCTCTTCATGCATTAGTAATACAGGTATTCAATAAAACCCTCATCTGCTTTCAGCTGACAATTGTTTAACTTTTCTTTACACAGAGGCTCATGTTCTTTTTGCGGTATGACAAAGCTTAATGGAGGTGTTGTGAAATGCTTTCATTGAAGATCTTCTTTAATTATAGATGTCCTGCATGACAAATTCTTCTTTAGCATATGTTTCTTCACTCTAAGAACACTCGTTTAAGTCAATGATCAAAGTGTAGTCGGGAGAAATTCCATATATTAATAAATCCAACCTTGCTCCATATGAACTCCCCTCTCCATTCCCCCTCAAATCAACTCCAGCTCACCTGAATCAGTCGGCATATTTAAAGGTGCCATTCATATCAAGTACAGCCCATTGTGTTATTGTTAGAGAAAAGAAAAATACTCAACAAATCAACAAAAAAGTGCCGTATATGTAGTTTGGTTTCAGGTTTTCTCATGGTCTTTTCTAATTATCAAGTTTATAGACTCATGTTTACAATGGAAAAAAAAGAACTATGCAAATTTTCTTTTTTTTCAAGTTTACAAATTTCACTTAAAATACCTTGCAATATGCATTTGATTCCTTGCAAGCCACAATTCTTCCACATATTCAGAAAGTATTAAGAAAAATAAAAAAGTCATATCAGGTATGAATATTTTCTTCATTTTTCACAGTTATATTTTGGGAATTTAAAGTCCTCAGCTGTATCTTACCTATATAGTAGAGATTACCTAACTATGCCAATCCAATTTTTTAATAATAACACTATTTTACAAGTTCTTGTAGCTTTTAGCAGCTATTATGGATTCTCTAGAGTTATTTAAACATTACACCTTAGAAGCTATATGATGCAGTCACTAAATATATATATACACATATACTGTTTTTGAAGACTTACTATACTCCTCAAAACTCAGAGAGATCTGCTCCTCCTAGTGCCTGAAGCCCTCAAATCACTCCAGCTAAAACTCAAAGTTTTGAAAACTGCAAATCCTTGAATAATAATGGAAAACAGAGTTCTCTGTATGTTGTATCAGTAAGATGAAACATTCTATTCTGACCAATGTCATCTAGAGAACAAGAAGCCAAAATTCCTTTCAATGCAATTATATCTTTTTATTTAATTTAGATGATTAAGTTTCAACATAATTTAATCTTGTTTAGCACGTATTAGAAAGCACTCTAAAAGAAGAAGTTTTAAAACATTATAAAAATGACTATTTCTCAGATGCCCAAAATTAAATTCTTACAGGAAGTATTGTGAAGTCAAGGCAATAAAAAGCTCTTACATTTATTAATCACATATTTGTATGAAAATAGAACATCTGAAAGTTTCACATTGTTATATAAGTGCCAAAAATATTGAACTTAGTCAGGAAAAATATTTATTATCACAAACAACACAGTGCATCTACAGATGGCTGGTATAAATAGGAATAATTAATGGACTTCAATAAAGATAAAGATTTCAAAACCTGATGGTACAGACTAGCATGTTAAGACATGAGAGTGCTTTTAATACGCCCTTCATATATTTCAATACAAAGCTACTTTAATTTTAGCAAGATATGTTCCATGTCATTATCAATAAAATACAGAATAAAGCCAGATTTACTGTCCAATGCAAATTCCAGTAATTCAATACACTAAATAATAGCCCTCACAAAATGGAATTGAAATTTGAAAGAAATAGTAAGCTTTTTTACAGCTTAAAAAACTATGAGAAAATTAAAATTAGAAATGCTGGGTGTTTCATTTTGGTATTTTTTCTTTACATGGCATTTTTCTTCACACCTGAGCTTAAATTTTTCAGGAAAAAAAGCACGTAACAGACACAGGAACAAGTATATGTGGTCAAGGGCAGCTTTTCAATTTTCAATGGATCACTGGAAAAGGTCCAAATATTTTCTACAATATCTTAAAAAACCTGCACTTTTGAGGTGTTTTCTTTGTTTGTTTTTTTCTTAAATCAGGGTACTTCTCCTTCCTAATTGATATATAATTTACTTTACTCTTTGTAAAGTTAATGTCGTGCTTTAAGTCTCAAGAATGTTGCTGCTTTGCCCAATCGCTCCCCTTATACAAAGTTCATATATAAGACACTTTCTGGTCATCCTGTCCAAAAACTTCAGAAGAAGATTACTTATATTTTATCTAACTTTATTTTTTAATCTCTATTGAATAGAAATGAACACATAGACAAATTGTCACTGCAATTACAAAAGAAGTCACTAGACATTGAATCACTGGAGACAGACACAGTGAGGTCTCTGTTAACCCTTCCTCCAGTGCAATAAATTACAGAATGCATATGCTAACATTACCTGAATTTGGAAGTGAAGGCAGACAAGGCAGTACCAAATAGGGTGTAACTGGAAAATTGTACCAAGATCCGTTGTCTGATAATCCTTGTCAGACCTTCACAACTGAGAGGTTAAATACTCCATAGCTACTTCAGTCTTTTATAGGAATATTGAGGAGTGTTATATTGTATTTTTCTAAAAGGGTAAACCATGGACTTTCCAAAGAAGTATTTTTTTCTCACATCATACCTTTGTCTCACATTCTTTTCGTCAGGCAGCTAAAGGCCGGTATAAAGGCAAGGTCAAATATGCAGCATTTGCTATAAAACAGTGTTCTGCATGAACATTGCTCAGGATTTTAGGTAATAGTACTTTGATCTCATGTGAAACAAGTACTACATAATTTTTATAATTTTGAATTTCATTTATATAATTCATTATTTGTAGTGTGTAGTCTCCTGGGGTGAGTAGTCTGCTTCAGACATAAGTAATAGCAGATAGTTTAGGGAAAAGTTGAAGAAATCCTTCAAGAGAATAATCGTTCTCCAGACCTGTCAGTTTCTTGGTCCAAAACAAATAACTTTTTTAGAATTTCAAATGTATTCTGTTTTTCTTTTCAGATGGAGCAAATGAAGACAACTATCGCCTCTGAAACCTCTTTATACTATTTAATCATCTTTCACCATCCTAGTCTTTGTAGTAGATTTTTCATATTAATTGTTTTTTATATCTCCAATATATCAGAGCTCTATTGTGAGCCATCCTCACACCTCCAGTTTCTTTCCACTTTCAGAGAGAATCAAACAGTTGTCCAATTAGAGCTTTCCTTTTTCTTTTTTTTTCAATTGTTGTTTAACACTTCATTTATGTCTTTCTTATCTTTTCCGTTATTTTAATAATTTGCTTCCTTTTTCAATCCTCCTACGCACTGAGCAAATGTTCTTGACTGCTCAGTGTGTGTGCCCAATATTTATTTCTCTTGAACAATCCTAAGTGCAGGGTCTAACAATGTCTAACAATGTCATCAATAGATGAACAATCTATTATTTCTGTCACCCATCCATCTCCAAGCTGCTTGTGCATCATATTTTTATAGGAATTTTAATACCTTTTCTTTAGAAAAAAAAATTTGCTTGCTGTTTACAAGTGTACTCCTTTGCTCACTTTTGTCACAATGAAGATGAGTTTTCAGTATTTAACAGTTTTGCAATCAATTTAGCATTGAACTGCTAATGATGAGAATCTATGCAAGTAGAAGATAAGCCGATTTTGAAAGATGCTTATTCCACAAACATTTTTTTGCCTTGACAAATGGTTTCTGTACCTCCTGTGTAGGTGTTCATGATGCAGTCTTATACCCATGGAAACATCAAGCCTTCTCAGAATTAGGTCAATGACAACAACCAAATGCTGAGTGATACACAGACTGAACCTTCTGACACACTACTCGGAGGAGGAATATCTTAATAGGGATAAAAGATTCAAATTTCTTCAGCTCCATCTTTGTTTTATTCTTACTCTTTTTTGGTTTTAGAAAAATGGCTAGTATTTTTTTTTCATAGAAAATTAAAGCTAATTTGATTTAAATCTCCATTTAAAAGAACGATTCTGTATTTCTTTCTTTCAGCTAAGAGAATAACTTTCCCCTCGTGTATAGTCAGCTCACAACAGAGCAGTAGCGATCTTTGAACATTTGAATACAGTTTAAGAAGACCAGCTATTAAAGAGTTTTCAAAAGATTTTCAAGACTTCAGCATGACTACAGGAGGCGAATCTACAGCCTCTTTCCCCATCAAGAAAAGACCAAAAAAGCTTATAAATTCCAAAAGAAATCTTCCATTTGACAAAGAATTATAGCAAGAACCACCTGACAGGGGTTGATCTTTTATCCAAAATAACTACTGAAAGCACAAGAGGAAATGACCTCAAGCTGCAGCAGGGGAGATTCAGGTTAGATATTAGGAAAAAATTCTACATGGAAAGAGTGGTGAAGAACTGGAACAGGCTGACCAGGGAGTGGTGGAGTCACTGTCCCTGTCAGAGTTCAAGAAATGTGCAGACGAGGCACTTATGGACATGGTTTAGTGGGCATGGTGGTGATGTTTTTACAGTTGGACTCAATTATCTTGAATGTCTTTTCCAACCAAAATGATTCTATAATTCAATGTTTTCAAAAACTGGAAAAACTCAGACACAACAGAAATGAAATGTTTGCAAAGAAATCTTGCTCTGTCCCTGTGTCCTTGTGCAGGTTATTTCTAGGTTTGGTTTCAGTTAACTCTGTGGCTTTCTGAGCTGTAGCAAGTTCTGCATAATTCCTTCTGATCCCTAGGAAGTGTCTTTTCCTGTTACTCTTGGGAAGGTGTTTGCTTTTCTTCTTAGAGGCCTTTCAACCTCCCCTTGTGCTGCAAATTCTCAGGTTCACATGACTCTCTACCTTTTCCTCTCGCCAGCAGTGTAAGACGCCTCAAGTGTGAGCTGGAAGAATACGTTCCATTATACGTAATCTGATTCAACTGCTTCTTTTTTTAAAGAGGTGCAATATACAAACAAAGAATAAATCCCTACTCTTTATCACATGTTAATTATAATAATAGTAAAGTAATACCAAAGACATAGTGATTACTGGATGAATAATTTTTAAAAATCCTATGAGGCCACAGTGTTCGTCTTCCACAAGATCTGCATTGCCATTAAGTATTAAGAGAGAAGCAAAGATTCAGAAGTGCTTTGAATAAAGAGATGAAGAGCTTGGCAGAACGTAAGGCAGTGTTTTAAATAGTCTTTTTGCTCTTACTACTATGAATATTTTTCATTGCTTCAACTGCTTAAAATATTTCTAATATATTAGTTATATTTTGCTGGAATAATTTCTCCCTTTTTGCATTCTACTCTAGAGACAGGGAAGACTTTTGCTACTATTTTGTTTTAGCAAATTACGATTTCCACAATAATGTACCACAGTTGTCAGGTGCAATGGACTATCTACATTGCACAACATTGTTTATTTTCCTTGAGAGACAGACAGGGCAGCCTGAGGAGCAGAAAATACTTCTGTATATTCCTTTTCTGTGTGTGAGCATGGGTGCTGCGAAGGCATTTACAAACTTGAACTGGAACTGTACTGCCTTCATCTTTGAAATAAGTATAAGCAGAAAAAAGAAAGAAAAAAGATCTATTTCTCTTTAGTTAGGTTTTACTATAGTACATTCATGCTACCTAGAGTCTCCTTGCACAATGAACAGCTCTTTCCTTCACTCTTGCCTGTAGCACAGCCATCCAGTCTTTTTCTCAGTTGAACCAACTCCACAACCTTTTACTCTCACAAAATTAGCTTTGCTCCTTGCTTCTTGCGCCCTCCTTCTTTCAAGTCTTCCAGCCCCAACAAGTTTTGCAGACCATCTGCCCAACTGTCTCTCCTACTCTCTAGACAGTCCATAACCTCCTTTCCAATGTGTACACTCATTCTTTTCCCAAGGAACAAGCAATCTCCTTGGCTCTCTGTGGGATTTCCCCTACCAAAGAGCACTACAATCAACTCTTAAGAAATCATTTTGTTCTTTCTGCTTCCCAGAAAAATATTTAGTAAAACAGATGAAATACAGTATTTAAACAGTAAACCTGAAGTGAATTGTTATCCATTAGAGATACATTTATGTTAGGTAGTAGAAAGAATATTAATCATAATCCTGTAAAATCTGTGTACTTTTCCATGAACGTTTGCCTAACTTCTTTCTGAATTCAGGCCAGAGTTTTTCAGGACTAGCATGTCAGAGATAAGCCTCAAGATAAACGTATGTAAAAAGTGCATGTTGCCAGTTCCCAGGCATATCATACAGAAAGTATCTTAAAAATAACAGTAACAGGAATATATGACACTGCAATTAATATATTAAGAACAGTGTAAGGAATGCTACTGTTCTTCATATGTTGTTCACGTTAAGTATGTGATAACACATGTTCTTCATAGGTTTATATTAAGTATCTACAAGTGAGAGCAAAGTTTCAAAGCAAAATTTATACTGTTATAATTTATCACACATGAAAATATTACTTTTTGCATTTCCACTTATTTTGTGAGTGTATTTTGCTGTGTGTTTCTCCTGGATTCATCTGAGGCCTTTCAAAGCTTTTCAGATAATCTGCTAGAAAACAGCAGCCTCTACAGATAGCACCATTCTAGCTTTCAGGTTCTCTGTTCAAAACAGTATTTCATGGGATCTAAGTCTCTACTAGCAATTGTCATTCATTCTGCACCATGGGGACCATGGCACAGCAAGTGTTATCCTGATGTTAAGCTTTCCTAGCTAACAGAGCACCCATTAAATAGGTCATTTTTTGTATATGCCTCTTGAGTGTGGATCTGGCTAGCCTGTGGATCATAGCCTTTACATGAAGGTAGGTGACAGGAAGGTGCATATGTGGAGGAAAGTTTTGATGGAATTTGTTGTTGGATGTTTGGGAGGGCTATTAAGTGTCAGGCAAAACTGAGTTCTGCAATTCAAATACGGAAGTTGCCAATCCATCCAAGCTACTGTGAAAACAAAGGTAGAGACCTTTGTCTTTTTCTCGCTTGTCTCCTAGCCTGATCATGGAGTATAATTGAGCTCAGGTTAAAGGCTTTGTTTTAAGCAACTCCTTAATGATACATCATCAAAGATACAATCTAACAGAATTAATCAGTTCATGATTTATTAATTCATCGTAAATAAATCTCTTAATTATACTGACTTGCAAAGCTCTGGTTTGCACCACAGAGCAATCCCAAACTGCTGAACTAGTTACATTTTGGTTGAAAATAAACTGGGAAATACAGTGCAGGAGCTCACCTAAGTGTTTTTGAAGTGCTAATAGTCAACACTGAAGTTCTTGTTCAAGCTATTTGCCTCTTCTTTGTTGCAGTTCAAACTCAAAATCCTCCATTTAAAACATACACAGTTCATCCAGCTACTTTACAAATACAGAAGTGCTAATAGGTCCTTCAGTTTCCAGGTTTCATCGGGTGCATATTTTCTTTCTTTTTTCAAATAAAGCATGAAGATACCTTTGCTGAGGAAAAAGCAGCAAAAAGCTCAGCCAATAGACATGCAGTTTTCCAGCAGTCACAAGTTTAAGAGTTATTTATAATTCTGGTCAGCTAATCAACAAATATGTATCTCCAGAGCAGACACAGTATATCCTTTCTTTTGGTCAGCCAGAGACTAAATGGGATGTTCTGATAGAACCTTTTTATTTATGTATTTATGTATGTATTTATCTATTTATTAGGAACGTTATAGGTGGCTTGGGATGGACTGGATGAATTGCTTTGGAAAAAAAGGTACAACATGAGGCAATGATGACAGGGACAGGCACACAGGACACAAATCCATGGAAAGTCAGGATTCATTAGCTCCGCATGCTCCCAAAATAGCTTGGTTAATAGAACTCATTGTTTTATATTCCCTTTTTTTACTACTGTGGTTTCTAATACAAGTTCTAGGCTACAAGCTTGACACCTTCTATTGATATAATGCCTTTATCATGAGTGTTCCATGATTTCAAAACCTGCTTCCGACTCCACTTAAGAATTGGACTAATAGATTCCTGTTGGTGTTTCCTGATTGGTGCAATCTACCATCTCCATCACCAGTTCTAGATTATTATGAAGGACCATCATTTGCTTTCATTTAACACTTGCTGTCATTTGCAGCATTCCACCAAATGAATCTCTGGATATTTCCTAAATAGGTCCTATAGAGAATCAGGAAATTAACTGTATCCCCTTATCTTCCTAGAATTCTTTTAAATTTATAGAAATATATGGGCTTCCTCATGCTTCTGAGTTTTCTTAATTTCTAAAGTGATCTCCAGCCTCCTGGTTGAAGTAGTAAAGGAATGGAAGAAACGATTGCCAGGAACAACGGAATGAAATTCCACAGTAATGGAATGAAAATCTATTGTACTGACTTACGATAATAGTCTCTCATTAAAACTAGTATAGGTTGTAAAAAATCCAAAATATTCAGACTTTTCTGTGAAGAAATAGTGAATTAAAAAGTTGAAAATTGAAGCTTTGATAGATCTCCCCCACTCACTGAAAGCTACATCCATTTTTCTTCAGACCTTCTAGATTCTGGATATGGCCATATGTACCTAAACTTATGTGTGTGTGAGTGTAAGTGTGTGTGTGTATTTATTTATTTATTAAAATATAAGAAGTGATAAATTTAAAATTCTGCTTCTTAATATGAGCACACTAAGTATTCAAGTATTGGGCTGCATTCAACTGACTGGGACAATGAAGCCTGAGAGTACCTCAGCTGCCCCACTGACATTTTTTAATGGTTGTTCTTGTTGTCTACTCTAATCTTACGTGGTACTTTCAACAACACTTTAAAGACTCCTTTGTAGAAGTTTCAAATCTTGCATCTGGATAACTTACTGAAAATGCAAACTGACAGCAGAGTGGAATCTGTCTTAGCTTCTTTTTGTAAAAGGATCAATAGCACTTTACACCTAATCTTTATTTCAGCTTTTAGGCTTTTAATGCATCATTTGGTCCCTTTTGGCACATACAGAGAAAAAAAACGGTGTTACAGAACAACAATATAATTTTTCCTTCAATGTAATTGACAGGAAACTTTTTCTTTGGCTTTGCGGAAAGAAAAATCCAAGAGTTAGGGTCACAGAAAACATTTATTTTGTTTTTCAGAAGACTGGGCAAAGTAAATAACTTTTCAATCAATATAAAGCTAGTCAATCAGAGAAAAAGACAAAAGAAAAAAACAAACAAAAAAAGAAACAGCAGAGGAAATTGAACAGCCTTTTGCACTCTATGCACAAGGGTGAAGAAAGCATTTTTCCTAGACTATGCATGAGCAACTGTTCTGCTAGTTGGCTCTCCCTAACTGAATCAGCAGGAGCCAACACAGGGAGAAAGGGAGACAAAAGATGCTGCGGGTCATTGAGTTAACCAGGCTTGTCATCATTAAAGGCTTCCGTTTAGGATCTTCCTCTGTTACTGCATGCCACCCTGACCACAGTGGAATGGATGCTTGACATTTGAACTGCAAAAGGAAGTCATGGTCTAGGAATTTTTGTAAAATAAAGGAGTCATAGTGAATATTTTATTCAAATATGTTCAAGCTTTCTACTAAGCCTGCTAAAGCGTTGGCTTTTTTTTTTTTTTTTTCATTTATAGGAAATAGGAGTAGGAATGTCTCTACTTATTCATATCACAGTCATACCTAGATGAGCTTCTCAGTTACTTAGCACAGTTTAACAGCTTGTAACACTGGGGAGTGCGTAAATTAGAGGTCTTCTTATAGTGAGGAGCAAACCTGAAGGCAAGAAGAAACCAGTATCCTTTCTGCAGGAGCAAGCCAGCTAAGTAAATTATCAGGTGCAGCTAAACTATGCAAGCCCTTAGCTATGCAATATTTCTTAATTTCTTTTAGGCTTTATTTTGTTATTTGGAAATATAATAAAGTCAAAGCATTAAATCAAAGAAAGCAGATAAGAAACAGTATAGCATTACAGCAAGTACATGGGGAAATGAATGATGCTTGAGACAAGTGAAGGGTTCTCTTATTGCTGCCAGAGCAATGTAATTAACATTTTCTGTCTCCCTTTTTTGATTTTTATGGTAGTTTTTTAATCATATTGTAACAGGAACCCAACAGAACAAAACTGATCTCATTTTGTACCTTTCACAAACTTTTCTTTGACAAAAGTGGGTTTTAAACATCATGTACGAGGAATGTTTCATATCTTCAATGCTCAGACTTGGAACACCTTATGTCATGAATTTGGAGTTAGAGGATATTGGACAAAGTGGATTGCTCTTAAGTATAAATGATTTGCTTTACTCTCAGAGTCTGTGGGTAACTTTCCAGATCTTAAATATTAGTTTTGTTGTTTTCTTATAGCTTTCTTGCAGTCAATTTCTAGCTTTCTTATACAAATACTGAGATAGGGCAACTCTAACATTTCTCCTACTTTCATTTCAGTGAACCTATTCAGCTGCACTGTGCTGCTTGTCCAATCCACCAAAGCCTACCCTTTCACACAGCATACGCAGCCTTCAGGAGTTTTATCAGCTACATGTTTGCACTGTGTAGGTCCTTCACAGTCACCATGCAATAGGTGCATCTGCCCTGCACCTCGTCTACTGACATCTTCCAAGGTCATTTAGAAATATTTCTTAAAGCATGGAATGTAGAATTTATAAACTTTTAGAAAATGCTTTTGCATAACAAATGCATTTCCTTTATGAAAAATAATTTTGTTTCCTTTTTTTCTACTTCAGAAACTGATCAGAAGGTGAATTGTGTTCAATCGGTGTGGCAACTCAGAGTTGTCACTGAAATCCCTCACAACTGGTGCTTCTGCTCTACAGTGAGCAATGATTCAAAGATGGCTAAGCTGAAGACTTAGAAATAGGCATGGCTACTCAAAGCAACTTTGTTTACAGGGAAAGGAGACACTGTACGCTATAAAACTGAGCTTTTTTTTTTTTTTTTTTTTTTTTTTTTCCCCCAGTTACCTGAGTTAACTGGAAAATTAAAGAAAGGTCAGGAAAAGGTTGTGCAAGCACTGATTAACTAACTACTTAAAAACATTGTGTTCTGGATTAATTTACTCAGGATAAAGACTGAATGAATCTTCAGAGAATTTATACAAATTTACTTGATCTACAAAGTAGAATACAAGATCATCAGATAAGATACAAGAATGTGAAAAAATATAGATTTTACATATATTATAAAATATAATAATATTTTAGTATGTATTAGTATATATTTCAGTAAAAATGCTGGCCACTAGGCAGACTAGCCCAACACAGAATCAGATAAAAAGTGCATTATGAAATATATCACTAGGAAAGAGGTGAGAGGTTAAACGGTGCACATAATTACTTATATAAACAAACCACGGAGGATGAAGTTCAGTTCATGAGTCCTGACTTAAGGCAATACTTTCAAAGAGGCAAAATGTGGACACCTTGAAGCCATGGCTATTTCTTTGGAGTGAAGTGTCTAAATTCATTAGGATTATCAGAAAAAAATCTTTACAGACATTATCAAAGAAATTAATGTGACTTGCTCCTTGCTTGTGAAATTTATTAAAAAAAAAATTCAAATACATTAGAGCTTCATAGTGCACAGCCTTTGTACCTGTATGTTTCAGTTCTTTCCCAAAATAGAAAAATTTGAAGAAATAGGCTGTAAATAAATAATTTGGTTCATTGGTTCTCTGCCTAGATTGCCAACAAAAATGCTATTAATGATTTAGGAAGAAGAGAAGGTCATAGGCAAACCTGCTCAGCACCAAAGCATTGAAAGTTCACCATTATTATGGTGAATTAGTACTGCCTGTATTTGTCTTATTGTGTGAATGATCGGAGACTTTCATGCTGTTCCTCAGTCATCACTTCTCTGCAGAAGTGAAGCCTCTTTCTTGTTTTTTGGGGTTTGATAAAAAAGAAAAAAAATTAATAGCCTTGTCTTACCTCAGAGTACTGCAGCTAGCTGCCCACATCCAGCTGCACAGGACAGAACATTCCTGCCAACAAAAACTTGTTCATAATTTCTGCAAATTAACTTAGAAATTCTTCCACGACCATTTTCAACTCACCATAGCAAACCATATGTAAATAGTCTGACATACTTTGTTAAAAGACTGCAGTCAAACCTACCTCTATGTGCATGCAAACCACAACACTAATCCCAGAACAAGCACATGCAAAACACAGATGTAATTGCTACAGAAAAAAAGTACTTTCTTCAAATGGCTTTTGATCAATAATATTTCATTTTTTGTAAGTATAAGTCTTACACTCCATTCTGTCTATATCTAGGTACTTGAAAATTACATACACAGTCATTTCTGTATCCATAAAAAAAGAGGTCTTTTTAGGAAAATGCAGCTTTACATTTGTATAATCTGTATAATTGATACTGTTCAGACTCCGTTCTTAAGAACACTAAACATTTTCTCTATTGTTGAATGATTTATAGGCTTTACAACTGTTGATAAAGATGTTTGTGAATTAAAATCCTTGCTTTTGATGTTTGTAGACAGTTATTCCTGAACTTCACTGTTTACATAATTACATTTTAAGTATTATCTTTTGAAGTCAAGGGCTATTTCTTAAAATAAACTAATCAAAAAGGAAACAAATTCTTCTTGGTCAAGAAGTACTGTAAATAAGATAGATTGGCAGTCTTAAAAAAACCCCTACCTTTTCCAACTCCAAACAGTGAAATTTACTGTAACAATTTGTTATTTAATAGAATATATATTAAAAGAGGAGTCAAATTCTTAGCAGTAAAAAGCATTCTTTCCACCATTCCAAATTCTATTTCCACTATTATCTTTTCACAGCCAACTGATACTGCTTATTGTTGTCATCTCATTGCTACCATATCTTGCTTCCTTAAATATTTTTGAATTTAAAAATAATTTATTAATAGCTGTATAATTAAACATTATGTTTCTGTGCATCAACTTCTCTCTTTCATAGACAATGACCAATGCAATCTAATAATACATATACTCTAGATCTTTCTGGTATTCCAATTATACAGTAAGTTACTATGCTAGTCTGCAAAATTTTAGTTTCAGTTACAAATAAAAATCTCACTATCCTCAGAATCTGTAAAAGTTTAGCAATTCAGTGAGTGAGAGCATGGTAAGACCAAAATTTAGCAACATCATCATGGTGGGAAATCTATGAATTGCCAAGAAGTCACAAGCAGTGATTTTCAAATGGATGCTGGACCAAAACGGACTGTAAATGATCTAAAGTTCAGCCCTCTTCAACTGAGAAGTTTTATATGAACTTCAGCAGTAGCTGTTTACCTTACCATAGATGAACAGCATGGAGGAGGCTGGAGAGCATTGTGCCTGACGAAGCAGCAGCCCTAGAATACAGAGATATGCGTTAGTTTACAATGAAGACAGCAGGTAGCCATAGAGTTGTCAAATCAGTCAGACAACTTTTATTTTCCTTTTTCTTTTTCTTCCTTTTTTTTAATCTTCCAGTATTTCCATTGCTGAATTTCTAGGAGTAGATTTGTGAACACAAGTTGCACATGACTAATTCTAGATATTTTAGTTGACTCACTGAAGTAAAGTTAGTTTCTTTCTGTTTTGACACAGGTTTAAGCAGCTTGCTGAATTAAGAGAGATCAAGATATTTGCTATTAAATGCAAAATTATCAAGCCCTTTTAACCAAACCAAATAATTTTAACCAAAATTATTAAGCCCTTTTTGCCCTGCAGCAACTGCGTGTATGATTTTCTGTGACTGTAGACTCCCTGGGATAACTATTTTAGAGGCAAGGCAACTTCCAGCATACAAAAGGCAGCATTACTACACAAAAATGGTTTTGCATTAATTAGCGGCAGTGTGAGCATATTAGTGTGTACATAAGACACTGTATAGTTCTACCTTCTCAAAATCCCATAGAAAGTTCTTCGGATTTCATCATATTAAAGTGTTTCACTTTCTACTTACCCATTTTGTTGTCGGTCCTGAAACATCTGGGCTGAACTGTGGAACTGTAATGAGATGTGCATATATTAGAGAATATTGTTGGTGTGGAATGGGCTTTTTCTTTATTTCTTTTTTTTCTTTTGTTGTCCTACTGAATTTTATAAAATGTTTACTGAGAGATGCCCTGTAGTCTCACTTCAAATGAAGCAATCAGTTCTAAACAGCACTGACTCAGGGGGTAGCCCTCAGCGATAAGCACTAGTCTATTTAGACTGTTCTCTATTCTGTTAAGGCATTTCTTCATTTCAGGCTACATGGGGTAAGGGCAGGAATGAGTACAATGATGTGGCCTCAGAGCTAGGCCTCAGAGCATACCCTGTGACATGGCCCCAGGCTCTTTTCTATTAAGCTGACCTTATGTCTCAAAGCCTTATGACCTGTGACACCACTCAATTGTTATTTAATCAATTCAGTCAAAATTAAAAAGGTGTATTTTTATTTGCCTTAACACCTTTTCTTTCTGGTATTTGTTTTGGTGACCTTTGAGTATTGGATTTCAGCTGTCGATAACACACCACATGCCAGATTGCTTTTTCTAATAAATAATGAAGCAACTTCTGAGGATTATTTGGATTGCATTGATGTGGGCTAGAAATAGTCTGCAAACATAGCCCAAAAAGAACAATGCAGCTGCATATTCTGAGACTGACCCACAGGAAATTCATCAAAAGAAAATGTCTGTAGACATTGACTAACCCCAAAACTCCTCAAATTTTGATAATTTGCCTAGATAGTATTACTACTTTGAGCTCAAATTGAAAAGAAAAAAAAAAGGAAAAAAGAAAAAAGTGTTTTTTTTTTTTTTAATCCTTTGAAAGACAGATATGGAAAATATATGCAGAAAAAAAAAGATGAATTTAATCTTTTTTGTCATTCTGTAAAAAGGTCAAAAAGCATCTGTGTCTTTGTAGTAGACAACTATTTACTACTTATGCTAAAATTAGAGAGAAAATCATAAAATTCAATTCTTTGTACCTTGGTGCATTACATTTAAAATAAATTTCCTTCTTCACCTATATCACATACTTAGGTCCTGGTTCAGAGAAGTATTTATGGCTATTGTTAAGCAGTTAGACACTGCTTCACATAATGTACAGTTTTACAAAAATAAATGGGAAAAAAATGTGTCACACTTCTTCGAAATTTAGTAGCAATGATAACAAGTCAGATGAAGTTTCAAATTCCCATAGTATCACGTTTCGTTAACTTTCCCTGTATATGCACAGTCATTCAAGACCAAGTCAGGGAACCTCAGGGGCTACTTTTGAAATTTCAACTGCTGGTAGTTTCCTTGTTTAGCTATTTCAATGCCATTTTATCCTCTCACTCCAAGTGGCAATGTGGAATTCAATTCATGCATTAACTCCAATTAACACTGATATACGTGACAGATAATCTTCATTTCATTGATCTGGTAACTGTGACTCTTTAAAACCTCTCCACTCTGTAGCTCTCCACATGTTGAAAGACACATTTACTGCCTGTGTTACTGAGCCTATAGGCTTAACAAAAGCATCTGAGATCTGAGTTCATGAGATAAATTTTGATTCTGCTGAACCTAAACCTTTTCACTTCCCTTATCGGTATAAAAGCTCTATCTTTATAACAGCGACAGCAACCAGTAGGTTCTGGACCTTCTTCCTTGTCTAAGCCTAGACTGGATTACACTCTGAACAGTAATAGCTGCATGTTCTGGGACTTGGCATGAAGAAATTTTAATCTCTTGGAGCAACCCCGGGGAATGAGAAGAGAGAGGACTGCATCCTTGTTGCCCTTTTCCCTTCACAGTTTGTGCTCATCAGTGTAGCATAAGTATTTATGAATTAGTGACATTTATTTATAAAACGTCTAAGACATGAAGCAGTTTAATGTATTAAAGAAATACTTTAATGTAAACTCTGTTTCATACATCACTGAGCATTATTAATTGGGTATGGGAATACGTTAAGGGGGGGATAATTAGAACTGATTGTCTTTGGAATACCTGCAGTGTTAGCAAAGGAAGCAGCACAGAATGGGTACAGACAAAATATTTTCTGGTAAAATGGAAAGAATTGAAGCCATGGAACAAGTAGCATGATCCTCTCTGTTTATGTCTGGAGGTATCTGTGCATTTTTTGCTCACATTAAAAACAAACTCTGAGGATTAACTGACCCAAGATTTTTTTCTGCAGTGTGTGCAGAAGACAAGATGTTTAGAGTCATAATGTGGAACAAATATGACCACAGTTACTTCTTAGTGTAACTAGTCTTAAATATTTTGATGTGGAATTGGTGGTAAGTGAAGCAAAACGTGGCCCAGTGTGGAGATGACCTGTCCTCTGTGCTTTGCAGTACAAATGACTGATATGCAAACTCTTAAGGGCAAATCCTCCTGCTCTGAATATTCAATCTGCACAACTTTGGCTTTTGAAAAAATACATGAATTGATAGTAGCTTTTGACCTAAAAATATTCATCGTATTCTGTTCTTCTGACAGGAAGTTGGCACATTGGTATACACCTGCTGGCTTGAAATTTGAAAGCAATGCAGTCTTTTGTGCCACATATTCTTCAGAGCCTGTGTTGTTCTTCCAGTGCTATGTCTCAGGGAGTAAAAATCTACAGTTCCACCAGGCAGTAAGCCTCTTTCCTCTCCTGTCTTCCCAGTACAGCTTCATAAATGTTCAGCTCCATATTCTTAGAAAGCATCATCTAGGATATATTTTTGCAAGACAGTGAGTCAAATATTAGATGTCAGGGAAGACTAGAAAATAACGTGAGAATTCATTCTTTGCATCCCTAAAATTATGCAAATAGAAGATCCTCAGATATGAAACAATGTGTTTCAAACAAACCATGTTGTAAATATGAAGAGCAGTCAAACTGGTAAAGCTGGAGAAGCTGAAGATCAGCAGACGAGATACGCAACGTGCGTAAAAATCTGACTAAAAGAAAAAAAATGGTGACTAGAGCCTTTGAAAAGGATACTGTCATTCTGGAGTACAGCAGTAGTTTCCCCTGGCCCAGTTTTGAGACATGCTTCAGGAGGGCCGCAGCTGTATTTTTATTATGGATCTTACTAGTTCACAGAAGCGTTGATAACACCAATCCTAGGACGCACCATCAGTACAGAGGAGGATCGGGATATCACAGTGAAGGAATCAGATAGCCTTGAGAACTCCAAGAAAAGAAGTAAGATGAAATTCAATAGCACAAAGGACAAGGTCACACACTCAGGGACTAATAATACAAGTACTCTGCTATAAGCTAAAGGCTCAGCTGTCAGAAATCACCAAGAGAAGAATGACCTAAACTGTCTAGTTGATCCCAATATGACTGTGAGCTGCCAATATGTTGTAGCTGTGAAAAAAAATGCAAGTATGTTTCTAAGCTATACTATGGAGATATTTCCAGAAAAGATAGGAAAGCAGCTGTAGCGCTGTGAAATGCTCTAATGAGATCTTATCTGGAGGACCGTGTACCTGTTAAAAGAAAGATGAATTGCCACTGGAGAAGACACAGAAGCACTAGTAAGATGATCTGGAATATAAATACCAAAAAGATACCAAAATTACTTGGCATGTTTAATATAACAAAACAGAGCCTAAAGGAGATTTGATTTTTGTCTATAAGTACATCTAGAGATAAACACAAGGGAGGGAGGAGAATTATTTAAGCTGAAATCCAGTGCTGGCATGAAAAGAAATGGGTAACTACCTTTAGGCTGGAAGTTAGGAAAAGAATTTTTTATCTATCATAGTAATCATTCTCTGGAACAGCTTCCCAAGCATGGTAGGGGCATAGATGATGAGGAACAAAAAACTAATTGCTTTTAAGGTGGAGTTTGATAAGCGTAAAGAGATTATATGATATGGTTGCTTGCAACAGCATGGAATTGGACCTAGTCCACACGTTCCACTCTGGCCCTAGATTCCAAAGGGAATTTGTGCACCACAAATCCTAAGAACTACAAACAAGAATTTTATACAATTAAGAAAAGCAGATTCCCAGAGTTTCACAGGCTGATAGATTTTTAGGACTGAGGAACCAATTATAAAAGACTTCTTGATAATAAAATGTCTTGAATTAATTACTGTTTTTTGTCTGATTGAATCAGCTAACATAAAAGTGTGTGTTGGGGTTGGAGGGAACTACAATCTTGCTTTAAAATACTATCTTCATACAAAAATCATTGTAAGTTATTGAATTATGTAATTGTCATCACTTTTTTTTTTAAGTGTTGCTTCAGACATCTGGGGACCTGTGTTTACTGCATGTTGCTAGAATTAAGACCCTGCTATTATAATTTGCCTGTATATTTTTATTCACACTTCTCTTTGTTTGTTTTATGAATACTTCCACTACGAGATCCTACCCATTTCTCGGGCTGAGGGGATAGAAAAATCGTACATGTTCTCCAATTACAATGCTCAGTAATCTTTTACTGATCACGGATTGTTATTGGGAGATGTCACAAGAACCAATGGAAAATAGCATTACATATAACACTGGATGGTATTACACACTGGTAATCATTACTAAATTGTTCTTCCATTGATATGATTGTTGATATGCAAGACAGAAGCAACAGAGGCTAAAAGTAGGAGATACTGCTAAAAATCTGTAGATAAGAGCAACTACCACCGCAGTGGCTTACTAATTAGAGTTTCATAGGAAACTACTTACTACTAAAATTTTGAGTAGTGAAAAGTTGTATTTGTTGGAGATGGGCACTCAGATATCATTAGAAAAAAATAATATTCCCACTGAATATCATAATGGAGACTTCTGTTATAGGTGTGGAATAAGAATACTGAGTATGCATGTAATGATAGAAGATAAGCAGAGTTTTATTTATTCTTATCTTTTGTATCAATATTCTGCTCCAGGCATGGAGGATAAGAATTGTTGTTTCAGTGTCTATGATTCTTTCTTTTCTGCATGTGCCTGCAGCCTTCTTAACATGTCCTTGTGCTCTGCAAATATTAGGAATGTGAATTATAACAGAGACCACAATATTCATCTTGGAAACTTCCTGTCTTAGAGAGTGAACATTTGCCACTACCAATGCAGTCACTGCAATCAGTAGCTGCTCTTCAAGGAATAATTAAATTATTTACACTAAAAAGAAATTTCAGAGTCACCTGCAATGAAAAGGGCACCTTAGCCCATGGGTACAGTAAATAGATGAGTGTATTTATAGCCTGACTTTATACATTTCATTTATAAAGTTTTAAGATGTTTGTCATCAATTGAATCTTAATTCTGTGTATGAAGTTACTTGAAGAGTTTAGATGGCAGCCGCCCAGAGGAGCTGTGTATAACTTTTCCCCAAGCCTCAAAAAAGTTTTTCTTTGCTCAGATGCTTTGGAACAAAACTAGAAAATCGTCTAGAAAATGTGGTTTGCATGATTTTATTGCACTAGAGAAGCTTCAATTCTTCAATGTGCGAATAAAGCTCTTTTTCATTATGAACATGAGACGTAAAGATGGTAATATTGCATGTTGTGCTTGAGAGAGGATAAATAACCTGCTTTTAGTTATCATGAATTTTGTGCAAACACTTAATTTCTACAGAAGTGTAAATGTAGAAATGGCCTTGTGTTAGAAAGAAATCTGTAACTGCCCCGAGTAGATTAACCATGGTAATTGGCACTGTTTTTTTTTTTTTTTTTCCAACATACTGTGCAGTGCTTTGCAGGCGGTAGTAATAAATAATGTGCACTTAGTTGCACTATTGGTCATTCGCAGTCCTATCACAGCAACCTCCCCCCATTCAGGGAAGATAAATGTGATTTAAATTAATAGCCAGTCCTAAATAACTCCTCAGCTGGTAAACGATGCATTTATCAGGCCTAGACAGGCAGTGTCCTTTGATTCATGGTCCCCCCCTTACAATGTGAAGGGTGCGTACAAAAATTGTTATTACTTTTTAATAAAGTGTAGCAGTCAGTCTTCAGTCATTTATCAGAAATGGAGGCATTCTGACAAACAGAAATATCTTAGCAGTGGATGAATGAGAGGGGTAAAGGACACATTTCTCAACAAAAATAATCACTGCCTAAATAATCTCATAAAAGTCAGGTTCTAAGTACCTTGAAATAAATGTATCCAGCTGAAAGATACAGACTCCCTTTGCTGTAAAAACTAAAACCTAAAGCAGCCAGTACAGTATTTTCCTGCATACAGAATAAAATGCTATTTGCATCATTGTTCTGTGTGAACATGCATGGCAGTCACCCAAATAGAAAATTTCCATTTCGGTTGAGCACCTAGCTCAACGTATTTTTTTTCTCTATGCTTTCTCCAATGCTCTCCATTATTTTGTAATTGACCACACTCAAAAACAAATACACTAAATAAATGTGGAGATTTAAAAAAAAAAGTTAAAGAATCAAGCAATTTAAAATCATATATGATTTTAAATATATTAAATATATTATTTTATAATGTATGCATTTTTTATGTTCCTTTTATACTCCTTCCCGTAGTCTGGTACTCTTGTTACCTGCTCAGCATGCAGCACTCCAAGGACCTTCCTCCCGTCTCCCTTTCCCTTGCAGCCCTCGCAGACCAGACCGTTCCTCTGCCTGGCACCTGGGCAGGGTCAGCCCACGTGCAGATTGTGCTGCCCCAGCAGCTCGTCAGCAGAGCACCAGCTGTGAAGAAGACACATGGGCAGCGAGGTCTGGCACCCAGTGCCAGCCCTGAGGGTCCTGTGGGCCACAGCTCACTTGATGTGGGCAGCGGTGGCCAACAGAGGCACCTTGCTGCCCTGCTTCTCTTCAGGCACCCAGTCTGTGCAGGAGCCGTGGTAGCTAGCACAGCCTGGGGACGTGAGAGTCCTTCTGGAGTGAGACCCGGGCTGCTCGTCAGGCTGCTGCCCTGGGACCCAGAGCAGAGGTCCAGGGTCTGCTCTTCAGGGAGCTAAGATGGGGCATGGGGCCGTGTGGGGTAGGGACTTAAAATGGTGGGGTGGGAGGCAGAGAGTGACAAAAAGGAATAAAGGGAAAGGAAGGAGGATAATCAGAAGAAAAAGAGGTAGCAGAGTTGCCTGTGCTGGCCCCTGAGGTCGTGTGGGGATTTGTGGCCTGTAGGGTGTGGGAGGAAGAGGAGGCATCCTGGGGGACAGTATGGGAGCCAAGGCTGAGAGGGTACAAGGGCCAGGGGGAGGACGAGGGGCTTTGGCTGGCAGGTGAGTGCATACTGGTGGAGCCAAACTGTCACTGCAGGGTGAGAAGAAGGAGGCAAAGAAGAGATAGCAGGAAAGACAGAAGGGAGAGGAGGAGAAGAAGGAGAGGGAGAAAGAGGAAAAAGAGGAGGAAAAAGAGGAGGAAAAAGAGGAGGAAAAAGAGGAGGAGGAGAAGTAGGAAGATGAGGACAAGGAGGGTGAGGAGGACAAAGAGGTGCTTGAGAAGGAGCACTTGGAAAGAAACAACACTTTCCCATGTCAGTCGTTCCTTAGCTCCACTCAAAAGTTAGGCGGGCGCTGTTGGGGGTAGCACAGCCCCTCAGTGCAGTTGAGACTCCCAGTTCTTCCTCCCCACCAAGTGTGCGCTTGGTAGAGAAACCTTTCTCCCTGTCTGTGTTACTAGCAACTGAGACCACCACAGCCCTTCTAGGCTCTAAACATCTCAGCTTGTCTTCTAAGGTTAGGTAATTGAACCGTGGACAACAAGCATAGACTGGCCAGTTGTTCCAGCACTGGATCATTGGATTGTTTATTCCCAGAAGGCCATTTGGGTGTCAAATGATTTTTTTTCATGTCTGGTTAGACTGTGAGATGCAGCTATCAAAACTCTATACAGTATTTGGCTCCTGTCATGCATTTCTACCCCACGCTGGGAGGAATGAGGAAGACAGTGATGGGAATAAGACTAGAGTATTAATTACAATAATCTAATCACCAGACCTTTAGCAGATGATCTTAGTCTCTGTTATCAATGAAAACAATATTTTGTGTTTGGCTAGTAAGGCTAGCAGTTGTCATACTAGTGAGGCTTCATTTTGGTTATTTTATGGCTTTAATTTGTGTTTTCTTTGTATGGAATTTGTAGTTACTCTATTACTGTTTCTTTTACCATAGCTAAACTCAACATATCTAGAACATAAATTTGTAGCTCTTTAGGCTATATTTTTTAAACTTTTATACAGTAGTCCATCATTGCTCATAGTAACTTGTTTCTAACCAATTCCTCCTACCTTCCAGCAGTAGAGATCTAAAGACATCTCTGTCACAGTCTTCAGTGGTGGAGGCTTCCTTGAGTTAATGTAAGCAAACCTTTATTTTATCTTCTTTAAGTAGGAGCTCTTTTAATACATTAGCAAAGACTCTCTCATTCCACTTCTGCTCAGGCCTTCAGTCAGCTTAGCTTCTGACATTATTCTGGCTGACCATCTTTTGAAGGAGTTGAAAGCATTCAGAAATACAACCCTAGTCATTAATACTTCTGTTCATTTTACAATGAAAGAAGACCACTCTTTGTACTTGGTTGTAATTGCAGAACATTCTGCCCTTCTTGTGGTCTAACAAATGTGACATTGGATTTTTTTTTCAAAGGTCAGTTGTTTAAAAAACAGTATTCCAGTATGTCAACATGTAGTTGATTAATCTCTTTAATTCAGTAATTATGATTCTGAATTCTGTGTATATTCTTTGGTAATCCTTCCTCTCAAAATTAAAAGGAAGCAATAAAAGGATGCAGATTTGTGTGTGGTAATATTTGAATTACTTTGCCTTTTTCCCTACATCTAGCTTTTATGCTAATATTATTTGTTTGTTTTTTTTGCTAGAAACATTATGATTTAATCAAGTATAAATTAGTGTTTAAAAAAAAAGTCTAGGCAATGAAATTGACCATGATGAAACAGCCTCTGCAAAATTCAAAAAATTCAGGTTGAAGATCTAACCTGATATTTGTTGTTTTCCTTTCATTTTAAATAGATTTATTTTCTGTAACTCTTTTGTCCTAAGGACAAGAATATTTTACTTGTATTCAGGCAGACATTGATGGCAATAGTCCAGTTCTGCTCCATAACGTTTTGCTTACATTAGTGACATCAAAGTTTTAAGTACTGAACATCCTTGTATGTTAAACATGGTGTAACAGGAATTAAGATGTTAAATTATATCGGCTCTTTTTTTTCTTCTCTGGAATGATAAAGACAATCTGTTCTTATGATAAAAATATTAACTTGACAAAGCAACTTACAAAAGAATAACTCTTTTCACATTTTTTGCCAGCTCTTTGTAATCTGGTGTATGCTGATCTCTTCACTTGAAAACTTCCTAAGAATGAGTAGAAACTGAGATCTAACACCTAATAATGAATTTTAAATATAAACAGTAGAGAACTGGAGGAAATAGTAAATGATTTTTCTCTTCTCTTGTTCTTTAGCAAATTCCACTCTCTTCTGATTTTTGTGGGAACTGTACTCCTTTGAAACCAACCTTTTATTAAAAAGGTGAAATAACTGTTAAACTAGTATACTAAATGAACTTTTTTTTAATTAACTTTACACGTGTTTCTTTAAGATTTCAGTGAATATCTTCAGCTAAATATTTCACTATCTGCACTTCTTTTTACAGGCACTACCATCTTATAACACACTGCACACTGTACTGGAAAGATTTTGAGCTGAAAATGTGTCCTTGTGTGTGTGCTTTTTTTTTTTTTTTTTTTTTTTCCAACTAACAACAGCGGCACCCAGCTCTTTATGCTGGAATAAATTAGCCCTTTAATTTAGTTTCATGAAAAAATACAACCTAGAAGCAATTCTCTTGTGTATAGACCAACATTAAGCCTCATACACAGGTAACAGTCAATCCATTAACCTTTGCTTTTAGCTTAACCTATGTGTTCCTTGCATCACTGTTGTTCCTCCTTTTAATACCTTTTCCTTAATAGTTGCTCACCCACAACTGAAAAGGGCAGAGCAGCTTCTCATGACATTGACTGTGCCACTGCAATAATAAGCTTCTCTTTTCTTTTTTTTCCCACCTCCTGCCTCACTACGGTGTCAGCTACCATTTTTTTTTTGGAAGGTAATCTAAAAAGAGCTGTAGAGGCAGAGGTCATGTTAAACTGTAACGCAAATGTTATTCCTCGATTATCTAGCTGGGGTAAATGTCAACTGCTTCAGGCTAAAGCAATTGGAAAAGCAGAGTGTGTGAATCTAACAAAGAGAGAGAGAGAGAGAGAGAGAGAGAGAAAGAGGGAAAGCTTGGGGGGAGGGACAATATAAACTGGGCCTAGCTTGATGGTTGGTATGTTAAACCATCACTCCTCTATATTTTTTTTCTCCAGTATACAGGGATGCCCTATCAGCTGCACGTGGTCTGAGTGGAGCTTTCCTCACCCACTGTTTTGTAATATGCCTGTAACAGAAACTGTTGTGTGCTGAAGCAGTGAGTTAAATGGTATTTAAAAGCTTCTGGGATCTCATCTCATTTAAGAAATAAATATATGTTAAAATAAGCAATACTTTATATGTTAAAAATGTTTAAATAAACAAGTCTTTATACTCCAAAAAAACAGACTTATTTGCTTTTATTCATATATAAAAAATTATTTATTCATCAATGATGAGTGTCTTCAGTATGGAATCCAGATCCTCCATCTCAGATTCTTTTCACAGTCCCTTTTTTTCATTTATTCATTATTACTTGCAATGCTGATTCCTTTAGCTGATTTCTAATGCTAAAATAACTCAAACTATAACTCTATTACTAACCTAGGCACTAACCATAAACCTAACTCTAAATCTAACATTAAACAAGACCCTAAATCTAAACTTAACCTCGATCATAACCCTAAAGATAACAAACCTAGCTGTAACTGTAGACCTAAACTAACTGTGATGCTAAACCCTATCTCTAACCCTAACTGACACCTAAATATAATGTTAATCTTAACCATAACTCAAAACCTAACTAAAAACTAGGCTAAACCCTAACCCTACCTTCTGCCTCTACCTCTAATCCTAACCCTAGCTCTAGTCTCAATCCTAATCCCTAACATAAAGCCCCTAGTGCTAACCCTAATCCTAAACCCTAAATCATAACCTTAGCCCTAGCTTTAACCCTAACCCAAACACTACTCTGAACCATAGCCCTAACGTTTTCAATAATCCTAACCCTACCTCTAAACCTAACTTAAGCCTATAGCTAACCCTAACCCCATGTCCTAACTCAAATTCCTAACCCTAACCTAATTATTCCATCTATTTCAGTGCAATTTAACCTGTGGCTGGAATTTTGTTGTTTTAATAGCCAACTAAGGCAATCATTTTTAAACTACACAAACTCAACTCTTAAGCTTAATACATTTTTGCATCTCAAGTCCGTGAGCCCTGAGTTCCCCTCGCAACTCGGTTGAGTAGGCTTACAGAAAGATGGTTCCCTAAAAGTTTGTATTTCCTTATTTCAGACTTAAAACTAGTTCCAGACTGTTTCCAGATATATGGCATCTGGCTTCCCAATACAAGAAAGATGTTTATAAACTGGAGTGAATTTAGCAAAGGGCCACTTAGATGTCAGCAGGGGCTGGACTATTTGCCATATGTGGAAAGACTGAGGGAACAGGGTTTGTTCAGCCTAGAAAGGAGATGGTTTCATGAGTAACCTTCCAATATCTAGAGAGAAGTTCCTCAGAAGGTGGAGCCAGGTTCTTAGCCGAGTTACATGATGGAAAAATGAGATACAGTTGTCTTATATTGAAACAGGAAGGTTATGACTTATAGAAAAATATTTTCACCATGAGGTCAGTGGAACAGGATGCCTAGAGTTTACCAGAGCAGTCTGTTCAAGACTGTACAAAAACCTGGGTAACTCATCTGCTCTCATAGCTGATCCTGCCTTGAACAGGCAATTGAACTAGAGGCCTGTCGAGGTCTTTCCTGATTATTCTGCAATCTGGTTTGGGTCTTTAGAGAAGTGTTGTAAAAGCATGTCAACGGGGAGGAGGATGTGCAATTGAAATTTCTTTTAGGAAACACATCAGTAGATAATTTTGCTAGTACCTTTTCTGACAAGACTGTGATAGTAAAAAGAAAGAAATGACCTTGATTTATAGGCCAGCAGACACCATTCCTTGGAGGCACCCAGAAAACTTAGTGAACAAAACCTCCTTAGTGCAAACTGGATATTCTTTTTTATGCTCAAATGCACCTAGTTGTGACATTAATCTTTAACTAATCAGTATGAACTGAAATACAGGTTGAAAAATTCATTGCAGACTACCAAGTTCTCAAAAAATAGTAGTGTCCATGGTCTCAGCTGGTCAGAATGAGCAGATCATGAAGCAGTTCCACACGTCTGCGCTGAACTGGAGTCATGGGAAAAACAACTGTTAAACTGAATCAAGCTTTTTTACCTGGAGACATGTCTGATATATAATTCAGGAGCAGAGAATCAACTGTGAAACTCTCAGTTCAGCTTGGATGGAAGTTATACCTCACATTTACCTAAGTTACTCTTGACTTATGAAAGTATGAAATAGTAACATGGCTAGAATAAGTGACATATAGGCATCATGTCTATATGTCATGTCACAAAAATGCATGTTCTCAATTGTTTGCTCAAAATCTTTGAACTGAAGAACTTTGTCTGATTTCTGATAGAAAAAAACCACACTGGCCGATGAGAGACCCTGGCAGAACTTGACTCTGTGTGAATGTTGTGCCACAGAGAATATATCTAAACATTAATTGCATGACTGGAGGGAGAAACTATTTGAGAAATAAACCACTGTGAAGTTATTTCATCTAGAAAATGATTGGAGGATGCCACTCCATTCTTGCGAAATGATGAGCAATGTGAAGAAGCAAATGATTGTTGAATTAGTGCTTTATCTTAGGATAGGTGATCTGGCTTTTCTAAATCAAAACTCAGCCATGGACTCTCCTTTGAAATCTAGTCTTATGTCACTGCCTTATGAGAGATTACTGTGATCAGAGGAGTTGCATAATCATTTGTCTACACGAAACAAACCTGAAAATCACTTTCGGGTTTCCAAAATAAATGAAGAAATCATCTCCTAGTGGGGACAGAAGCCAACAAAACTAATACATAGAAATCTATTAAAACTAATTCATCCATACAACTTGAGTGAGTCACTCAGGACCTTTCTGAGTGGTGATTTATTTCTGGGGAAATAAATCAATGACTCAATGATAAAATTGAAGATTTATCTCAACAAAGGAATATTCCATAATGATCATAATACTAGATGAGAAGTGTGTCATAATCAGCCTCCTAATCTTTTTTTTAGTAAATATGTATATGCATGATTAATTCTAGGGCCATCCTTATTGAAGTTAGTGGAACTTTTTACATGCTTTAATTGACTACTTTTGCATGACTTTGATAAGCTTTACCCTGACAGATTTAAGAAACTTAGAAGCAAAATCAGAAACAATTGTTGGAACATATTTGATCTTTGTCAGAAGATTGTTTGTGTGAAAAATTGGAGGTAAAAATAGATTTTGTTTTAAAATGTCTGTCATTTCTTTCTTTGCCTGATAATTCATTTCTAATTATTCTAAAATTATTGAAATTGAGGAAAACATGGCTGTAGCAAATGGAAGATAGAGTATAATGAGCTGTCGAGTAGTTATTAGATCTTCCAAATTTAATATATTTTGATTCATGAAATAAGCAAAAAAATTAAAGATTGTCATTAGCTTATAAAGAAGACTTTAAACAGAAGATTTATAAAAGACTGACTTAAAGCTTGGAAAAAAACCCAACCCAACTGTTTAAGATGTCAAGATAAGTTAAAGAGATGGTTCTGCTCCTTATAACGAGCTATATTACCACAAGATTCCTGATATTATATGGCTGTTTAATTTAGAAACATAAGATAATGCGATAGAAAACTGAAAGCAAAATTTGATAAATATTAGTGAGAAATGAGGTTTAGTTATCTAACAATTCTCATCTAGTTAAAAGATTTTAACTGATACAGGAAAACCTGGTAAAATTCTGTAGTTGGAACAATACAGAAATTCTTGTTAACTAAATACAATGTCTGTAGGATCTGTGAATCAGATCAGAATCTGTGTAAGCTGTACTGTTGAATGTAAAGAAAAAAACCTCTGTTTCAAAACCAAAGGACCTGGCCTTGAAACATTTTGATGCAACACTGACTGATTTGTTCAGTATAGTAATTGGCGTGAAAAAGCTTGCATGCCTTAAATTGTTATCATTAATATTGTGGACTTCACAAACAGGACAGTAGAAATATTTATAGTAGTTTCTTTTTATCTCCGTCTTCACAGAGCCCTAGTGCAGGCTAATTGAAATACAATAATTATAAATGAGCTTAGCTTCTCAATTTAATTTCCTTGTGAGTAGTTTCATTTATTTTTCTAAGGCTTTGTTAACATGTTTTAATTAAAAGATTTAGCAAAGCTGAAGATACAATGTGCAATTAGGTATAGGAGTATAATAAGCCATATTTACAGAGAACTAGTGAATGCCTTTTTATGAGTTTGCCTGTTTATGCAACTGAGAGAGTAAATTTACTCATAAGCCTGGGAAAGACTATAATGTAGGAGGTGAGCCCTGAAACAGTTTTCTCCAATTCCAGTTCAAGCAAAATTGACAGAATTCTGCCTCCTTATCATTAGATTTTGCTTAATACAAGCCTAAATTTCACTTCATAGAGATAACCATAAACAATATTCACATTGTTCACATTCACCAAAAAGAAAAAGAAGAAAGCGAGAAAGCTATCACCTGGCCAACTAATTACTCACCAAGACAAACTCTTGGTCAAAGTATCTGAAAAGTTAACTGTTAGCCAGATGTGCTGAGTAGTAGATAAGGCAGTTCAAACATTCACATCAGTGCCCTGCAGCTGTCTCAGTCTTTTCAACTCGTTGATAAAAAAAAAAATCAAAATGAAGTGTAGGTTTGGCTTTACTAGTAATCTGTCTACAGTGTAAAGACAGAAGGAGTATAGGAAGTTATCTTCTGGAGGCCCAGTATATATGCATCAAAATGCTGGGAAAGCCAAGCTAAAGAGAAAGAGAAAGAGAGCTTCAGACTGCATTTGGGAATGTAATTAGTCAGTGGTGGTAAAAAATGGCAACCATGTCTCATCTCTCTCAAAAGCACTCTTTTAATATGGAGCTACAGGCTCCTGGAAAGCAATCTCACTGAAATACTTGCTTTATATGGTGTGTTTAAAGCTCAGTTTGGCTAGAAAGTCTAGGTTTGAAAGCGACTCACTTTCAAGTTGCTCACAGTAACTTACACTTTCATTCAAGAAAGGAGGGAAGAGGAAGAAAGGAGTTTATCCTCCAGTTTATGCTGGGGCTCTCCTTCTGAACTTTCAGGCATGAACTTTTTTTAACAGTAAATACTTTTTAACCAGTGTTTGGAACAGGAGTTTGAACAGAGTTCTCTTCACTTGCCTTTACTTCCTTTCTCATCTTCATTGCCTTTGCAATGAAAATAACAGCCAATGAACATAGTTGAATGGTGATAGTGCACAGGTTTATTAATGCTTTTGTTGTGGACTTTGTGTTTTATTAGCTAGATAAACACAGGTTTAACTTTGTATTTTTAGGTTTTCCACAGACCAGGAGGATTAACTTGTCTTGCTTTTTAAAATAAAATAATAAAAAAGTATATATTTATGTATTTTCATACTCAGTTCAGAAAGGGTCAAGTGCCTGTTAGTTTATGAGGAGGGTGCTTGTGTACACTTGCTCCTATTGCTGAAGTCAAACTTATTAAAAATAATTAAAAAAAATGGAAAAAGAGCAAAAAATAGTTCCTCACAGAAAGTGAGGTAGTGCAGTGAAGTCTTGAGCAACTGTTTAGCAATACTAAAAAAAGTACACAGTGAAACTCTAAAATGCTAGTATGGCTAAATAAGCATTCCAGCACTGCAGCTTCTTTAGTGCTGGATCTTTCAATACTAGAAAAGAGAAGTTTATAAGAAGACAAGAACTCCATGTCACTGTACTATGTGGTGTAGCTTTATTGTGAATACTCTGCTCGTGTTTCTGAAACAAGCAATTTAATTTAACTGCCTGAATATGTCATATAGCCGTATTTTCACTAGTACTGCATAAGCATGAAATGAATGAGGCTGCAATTTGCCAACATCATTGTTTTGTAAGTCCCTTGCTGTTAAGGATGACAGTGCAGTCAGCATAGGTCAAGCTCAGTGCATTTCTAGACAGCTCTACTGGGCTGTAGCACCATTCACAGCACTGTTCAAAATGTGAACTAATCTGTTCACAGATTTGCACCCTATTGCATAGACCTTGCACCCTTTTCCCTATAGGCATTATGAGGGATTAGTCCAAGCTTTCCTTTCCTGAGTGCTTTATTTCTCCTTATTTAGAATTAAGATCTCATAAAAGATGACCAGTAATTTGCCTCATATGAATGCCTATAGGATGCCCCAGACAGGCTTTCTTGGCCCTGTTGGACACCAGCATTTTTTTTTTCCTGTTCGTTTAGTGAAGGAATTGCTTGGGTAATAGTCCCTTGTCCATGAAACTCCTTTCTGGCCTGAGTAAATGCTTATCAACAGCACACTCCAAGATTTGAAAGCACATCTGCTGGAAATGAAAGTGCATCAGGTAAAAAATTCCCACAGATGGAGTCATTTTCTGCTTTGGAAGATCTCCATGATGAGTGTGGAATGAAATGAAGATTGATGGAAATTTACCCCACATCTCTCCTACAGACATTGTTATGGTTTCGTATGTAGATTCAGTTATATAAAGAACAATTAATTTCATAATTTGTCTATGGAATTAGGAACAATAGGGCATTGTATTTAAATAGAGGTATATAACAAAGTGAATATGCATACATTAAGATTTGTATTTATAAAAAAATAGATTCAGATAATTGCTTTCACAGGGGAATTATTCAATTTGCACCGGAAAAACTACAAACTTCCTGCATAGTTTCCTATATTAAAGGAATTTTGAATTCATTCATACTGGAAAAGCTCTCCAAAAGCTACAGTGTAGATTTGTGGATGCCACATCCTCTTTTATTTATTCATTCTTATTCTTGGAGTGTGAACAAAGAAGAGATGCCTAAAAATTTCAAGAAACCTGATTGCTTTTATGTCATAGTAAAGAACAAAGAATTATTAAATCCATTCTGAAGAAATCAGTAGTTTATCAAATTTTATATGGAGTCCTTTCTTGATTTAAGCTGTGTTGATCTTATTTTGTGTTGTAAAACACTCTTTTACTTAGCTGAATCATGCTGAAAAGGACATGATGTGCGCTTGTTTCAGCCACTTGGCCGAGCTCTGATCCCTTTCAGAATTTCCTGGATTCATATTTTTTCAGTTCTACAAAAGCTGCTTTGGTTATATGATCTGCACTGTTCTGTCTTTGTACAGAACACAAAATTTCATCAGGAATATTTGAATAAATCTCTCAATATGGTACAGGATGGTTTGTAATGTAAAAGGTTATTTAGTACTGTCAGGGCCACTGAAACAATGTGTTATTTTGAAAAGCATATTTTGTGGAACATTTCCAGATAGCATGTGGAGAAAACCATACACAATTACAATTGTTGGTTTTAACAATAATCTATTTTTTTCTATAAGTTTTCAAGAAAGAGAACAACCTATTACTGTATTTCTAACTTGTGTATGCTGACAGCACAGTTGCATGCTAAAATATGTTCCGCAACAGAATTATATATAGACAAATCCCTTGAATTTTGTCACACTGCAAGAACAAATGATAATTCCTCAGATATTTTATTGCAATACAAAACCAAATATTTCTGGACTATAAACCAAAATACAAAAGATACTATGCATATCAATAATCTAGTAAAAGAGTTTTTTCTTTTTCTCAAAAAAGAAAATATTTATAAATGAAAATTTTCTCAGTAAAAAAAATTCAGGACTACTACATGAGAGCTCAGAGTTTTAAAGTCAGCACTCCACATCTGACTGCTTCTGAATGAGCAGTCATGGTACTCGATGTATGCGTTTCCTGGTCTTTCATCTTTCGAAAGGATAAACACCCTGTTTGTTTTTCAGTGAGAATAAATATATGGGATTATTAAAGTGCATATTTTTTTCCTAATAGCAATATTCAGTAAAAATGTTTTGTCTTGAACTAGGCTTCATAGGATGGGGTACAGTGTATTTAATGAAATGAGTTGACTTGAATGACAGCTAAATACCACAAAGAAAAGGGCAGCCCTGCATGGGTCGTGACTGAAATTGGCTGCTGCTGTGATTTACTAAGAGCTTTTCAGTTGGGAAGTGGATATTGTAACTCACAAAAGGCAACTTAAAGCAACAAATTGAGCCAAATAGAGTTCTAAACTAATTCATGGTTTATTGAGTTCCCTTCTTGTCAGTGATAGTCAACAGTTAACTGAAGTGATTAGTTCAATATTCGGTCACAATAATGTACAGCCAACTTTCTAGCTCATAGAAATCCTGAAAGATTCTTTTAAAAAATCATAATTACATTAAAAAAGTAATTACAAAAAATAATAATCAAAAAAGAAATTGTAGCATGGGAGAAGTGAATTCGATACAACCTAGGGAATTATATTGATCTTTCAATGTATAATAAAACACAAAGCAGCAGTTTTAGAGATTTCTTGTCACTGTCCAAAGTTTCTGGGTGCATCTATGAATCTTTTGCATTATTAATGCTGTTACCCACTAACAGTGGTCTGTTTGTGAGGACCTACCAAATTTTTATGCTTACCGCTGTTTATCGAAACCGTGAAATGAAGTATGCAAAGTCACCCTGTAAAACTCAGAAGGCCCTTAGAAGTGTTTAGCAATGCCATAAAACATCTCCTTCATAGAAAGTTCTTAATAAGACAAATTTAAAATTCTGATATAAAATATAAGGGTTTTTTAAAGAATGTGAAGAAGGTATGAATAAAATTTGCAATTTAATTCTGCTTTTAGAAAACTTTCATTTGATGTTGTAGGGCCAACCTGTAGGAAATAGGTCCCTGCATTTGGCTAGAGGCATGACATGCCTTTTCAAAGACATAGAGAGCATCTAATGTTTTAAGTGTTTAAATGTAATCTTAAGGGATCATAAAGAGGAGTATTCCATGAAAAACAAAACAAAACCCAAACTGAAGGCAAGAGAATTCAGATGAAGAAACTGAGTTTTCAACTTGAAAGTTAAAAGAAAAAAGTTTAGGAATGATATTATCAGAAAGACTGGAGTTACATCAAAGTTTTACAGAAAGATATTTCATAAGATATAGATAGATCTGTTCAGGTATGTAAGTGCTTAAGTCATAGGAAATCAAATGCATAAATGGATTACTGTATAGCTGGATCTCAGTGCATCTAAACTGCTTCAGTGCTATCAGTGTATCAATTCCAGTATACATCAGATGGTATCCCAAACTATTCTGTTTCTATAGTGTAAATATTTCACAGAGGGATCTTTTTAATTATAGATAAATATATAAATAATGTGCTAACATTATTAGCTAATTTTCTAATGTAACACTTACAACAATATCTCATTCATAAAAATCAATTTTCTACAATTTTCAAAATTATATATTGGGCAAATATTGTTTGAATTTCTTGTGTTGTTTGGTTGCAATCCCGTATTAAGTTAGAGATTGGTAACTTTTAAAAAACTCTTTAGCTGATTCTTATTTTATAGTCATGAACCCAGCTCTATTAAAGCAAGAGCGATATGTAATCATTTCAGTGTTATCTGTTAGATACAAAGAATGGGTTTAATCATTTCATTAATCAGCCGTCTTTATAGATCAAATTATACTCAGTCTGCCCTGAAGATTTTATTCTGTGATCACTGTATGAAAAACTAAAATAGTGAACAGGAAATTGAAACTGTTATTATACAGGAAATAACAGCACTCTGTCAAAATCTACAGAAGGAACATGTGTTCAAAGTCACTGTCAACATCTAACATATCAGATCAGATAGAGAAAAAGACCAAAATTACAAGGGTCATTATAATATCAATTCAGGGCAAAGTTGTGTGTGAAAATAAATTCTTTCCAACTTCATGAAAAGAAGCTCAACATCAAGAATCTGAGGAAGCAAAGATCCTGTCATAATTTCATATACAGTTAATCATATGGCAGAAATTTCTCCCATCCCCTGACTTCATACAGTCAGAACTGTGATAATAAAGGTAACAAATTGTGTGTCTTTGTTACAGTTTACAGAAAGTGTCAGGATGGAATACAAAGTCAGGTAAAATACATCAAGTTCAAGGAATTGCTGTTAAGTTTGGCGAACTTTTGAAAATAAACAGTGAAAAATATATTCTGATAATCATAACTGCCTCAATGTTTAACAGCTGTGCAATTTGAATTTGGTTTAGCTATCTAATGTTAATATAGTAATTCATAACACAGAAAAATGCTTTCCATTGTGAGGGCAATCTTCATATGGCCTCAGGTGGACCAAGAGACCTTACTGAATCTAAATGGCATGCAATATTTCACCACCAACTGTAACGCCTCTTTTCAACATTCATTTCATTTCAAGCTCAAAGTGATACTAGGAACAAGGGAACAGGTGAGCTTTACCAACTACCAAGCTTCCAGGCAGTTTGCAGCCTCTGCTCTCTTACCACTTCATTAATTAAAGCTGCTAAAACTAAGATTATAGTCAGCGTGATGAGCAAGATGCTTATTACAGTGCAGGCAGAGTGTGTGTTTCTGGTGCTGAATACTGTCCAGACATTAAGCTTGCAAGAGTCCTCAACTATGTGCTCTTTATAGCCTCTTGGCCTTAAACATGCTTATCATAAGAAATCTGCGGAATTCTTAGAGAAGGTTCTTGTTAAAAGTGCCCCCTCTAAGCCAAGGTGTTTTTTTCCCTCGGAGATCTAAAATCCTTACATTCTTCTATGACAATGCCCAGAATAACCTGGACATGATGCAAAATCTCAAATAAATCAGAATACTGTGCTAATGGAAACAGGAATAGGGCATCTAATTGTTTCCAGTTTTTCTGGTAAGCACTGATCACTAAGACTCTTGAATGATCACTGTTATAACTACATTGAGCAGACCACCGGCCTTGACTCTTCCTCCTTTCTAGTGATGCTTATAACTTAGGAATGCAAGCTAATTTTTCTGTCTGTCTGTCTCTCTGTCTCTCTGTCTCTCTCTTTTTCATCATGTTTGCTACTACAGTGAGTATAATCCAGTTCTCTGAATCTTGCTGAGAGCATAGTGCTGCTTCTCCTTTTTAATTCAGTTCAGTTTAGTTGTAAGCCTGAGATTGCTTGTAACAGCTATGTCTAGACCAAAATTTAAAGGAACCATATCAATAACCAGTTCCTAGTATGTGATGCATTTAAAAAACTGAATGCAGATCTAGAATACTATTTTATTCCATAGCTTATGTTTTGACTTATTATAGTTCTTCAGATCCCAAAGTAACTCTAAGCTGTCTGGGCTATCCTTATATAGACTTGATGACCCACTTTAATTGCAGAAGGAAACTACATCTATGCTCTGACTTTGATACTAGACCTAGACCTTCCCAGCCTACATTATCTTTACTACTTAAAACAGATGGAATGAAAAATATTTATTTCCGATGTCCATATGTTACTTCTAGTCTCTATCCACAGCGTGATTATGATGCCTGGCTCAACACTGTCAGAGTCTGTTAGAGACACATGGAAAGTAAATAGTAATAGTAAGTTGAACATCTTCAGCACAAAATAAAGAATATTTAGGTATGCAGAAGACAAAGAGGGATTGAGAGACATAAACTGTTATTTACATGTTATTTAACAAATGATTATATTCCACCATATAGAATAATTTTACTAACTTTTGTTCAAATAATCATAATAAACACTAATATTGTCACTAGCAGTTGACTTACACATAATGAAAACCCTTAGTGAGTCAAATTTTGCTTTGCTGAGTAAAGCTACATTGGTTTGCAGTAGCTTACACCAAGGAAAGGAAAATGTGACATTGATTTTGCCTTGAGCAAAACCTCTGCAGCGCAAAGATCTGCTGTTATACCTATACCATAGAAAAATTGCACTATTATCAATATCATATTTATCATATTTCTTTTGGTTCGCTTCCAGAATATTTCACTAACGTGATGCATTATGTCACCTCTGTGTGTGGTAGTCCTACTCATTGCATTCATCTTTCAAGTTACAGAATCTTTACTTTTTTTTTAATCATGTAAAGCTGTTCTCCAGTTGACCACTTAAGAAGGCTGCCTGAAGAAAAAAAAAAAAAAAGAAAAAATCCTGAAATCCACAGGATTCTGTGTTCATTCTTGACTGCGGTCTGTGCAAAAATTATATTCATTATCTTTATTTTGATTGCTCCAAGTTTACATCAACCTCCATTTCTTCAGACTGTGACCATCTGGGGTGATATAAATTAATGATTTAGTTTAGCAGTACATCAAATATAATCCTTGCTACTGTTGATAAAAGAAATAAGTTTTATTTGTTAATGAAATATGATGTAGCCTTTTCAGTGCTCTATTTAAACATCACCTAGGAGTAGATCATGTTTTCAGAAGTCAGGAGTAGCCCCAGGCCCTCCATAATTCTAATTGATGTAAATGAAGAAAATAATGAAAGCTTGTGTGTGCTGACCCTGTTATACAGGGTGGTTTCACCTCAATTAATCAAAGAACCTTTAGAAATGCTGCAAGCATCTGTCCTGAATAGAGGACTCTTCAGATTCTGATAGTAAACTGGATACATTTGGCTAAGATACTATGCCCAGATTTCTAGCAAAGCTGCTTAGTTTCCAATGCTGACAAGTTTTAAGTGACTAGAATATTATAAAAGAAAAACTACCCCTCCCCAGAAAGCATAGTTCTTTGTTCTGGATAAACATGTGAGAACAAATAGCTCCATTTGGAAAGTTTATGCTATTCCTATGAAGTTATTCCTATGAAGCACAGAGAAAATTCTCATTTTCTTTTTAAAATACAAAAGACCAGATTAACAAAACTAATAGCATGTAAGACAGAGCCTGGCAATAATGATTGTTTTTCAGTCACTATTTTGCTAAACCCAACATTTTGTAGAAGCTAATGCATTTTTAGTTTTATTTATTTCAACTGTGCGGTAGCTTATTCTAGCATTTTTTCTTGAAACACAGATACTCTGGTAGCACATTACCTTTGTCACATCTGATATGTGTACTTTCCATAAAATGACCTTCATGCCATGCAGGCAACAGTGCTTGCAAGTAAAACCTGAAGACAAATGAAGGTATAATAACATACTGGAAGGTTATGTTTATTGATTGTAAGACTGAATATTTTTACAGTGATACTCCTTCCTTATAAAAATGGAGCATTCAGATTTTTATTTTTATTTTACAATGTGAAGTGTTTACAGTTGCTTTACAGATGTGGTTATTTAATTTTTCAGTGAGTTCATCGAGTGCTTGGTATCAAAGCAGTAATTCTAAATATGGATTATGTACGGAATGAATTAAAAGAAAAAACCTTAGGGAGAGTGTCCACCCATATGCTGCTCATACAAATTTAAAAACTGTCTAGCTTCTTGAATTGTAAACACTGTATAATGAAATTTCTATAAGTTTAATGTCTTTCAAATATGTAAACATAGACCTTTTTTGCCAACTATGAGAAGTGCTTTTAGGAAAAAAAGGAGGAGTAAGACAGGAAAAGTATGAGGATGTGGTGAAGATTAATAAGAAGAAACAGAAAAGAATGGTAGGGTAATATTCTAATTAAAAAGCAAAGAACTAGGCAAATTTTTTAATATTCTTTATCAGTGCTTTTGCTTCTCAGGGGCACAACTGCATCTTAATGTCACTGAAATTGTACAATAAGAACAATTTTATTTTGTTATAATTTTTTTAGTTTTTTTCTGAGTTTTATTACTTTTAAATGTATGTTAGAGAAGAAAAAAAATGTATTTATTTACTGAAACTTTGACTTTTTTTGCTGTTCTTACTTTTTGAAGAAATTCTTGCAAGTAAAAGTCTGAAGCAACCTAATTACTGCTTTAGGGGAAAGAGCTAGATAAGCAGAAAAATGTACTTTTGTGTACTTTCTCAGGCCTGTAAAGAGGATGCTTGCATAAGCCTGAACATAGCACCCCAAGTTCTCAAACATAAACCAAGATCAAAATACGAAAAACAACCTATTTCAACAAAGGGGAAAAAAAAAAAAGCCAAGATGAGTGTGTAATCCAACAAAGGCTTAGAAGATAGGCTTGCTCTCTGTGTTTCTCTTTTTCTGGTGGTTGCTTGTGCAGTTCTGGCAGAGATCAAGTCTAATTGTCCCTGAGTGGAGATTGTCTTTCTAAAGGCATGAGACGTTTACAGATCGAAATAAAAAAAAAAAAAGTAATCAGCATCAAGAGAAAGGTTGTTATTGAAAGGAAGCCATGAGCTCAGAACAAGAAAATATTAGACATTTTATTGTTTTAAAAAAAAGTACCTATGAATATATCATTTATCCTACCCATCCCAGGAATCTAAACTTCCCTTGAGTCAAGCACTTGAGATACTGCTACAATTAGTTTTATCATGGTCAATTTTATCACAGTGAGATGAAGAAAAGAAAGTCATTAGTTGCTCAATACTAAGGTTTCTAAACTGTATTAAAGACTGAATGTGTTAAGATGCAAACTAAAAATAACAGCCAACAGCCACCTTTTTGTTTCTACCTCTTAAATAAAATGCAAATGAATGAAATATTTTTCTAATATATTTTCTCTGCATTGAGGCCTCCAAAAGGTTTTTCTTTCTGTAGAACCTGTGGGATATGTGAATATTCTTGTGGGATATGCGAGTTATAAACACAAGCCATGTGTAACAATGGTTCCAAGACAGAACGGTCTGTAGGGCCTCTGATTTCTCTGCTGACATTTGAGTGCAATTGCCATATTAATACACATCTTGACAAATGTCCCAAGAGGCATTTTTGAAGCTAACTAAAAGCAATGACTGATCCCTAAGGGAAAAAGAAAATGGCAACTTGAGGAGGCGCGCGGCCCAGAGGTGTTTGAAGCAGAGCAGCAGGGAGGTGTCTGCTGGGGCTCCCAGTCCTGCACCCTCCCTCTGCTGAATGCGAGGCGCTGGGGACTGGAAGGCCCAGCTGCTTCGGCTCTTAGAAGCTGGTGTCCCACACAGAGTCATATCCACGCAAGGTTTTTTCCTAGTCTGGATGTTTTATGACACTTCTTGTTTAGACTAAGCAAGTCGTAGCAGTAAATAATTTATGAAAGAAATAGATGTCGTAGTAAAGGATTCTTTGGTTGCCTTCATCAACAGAGTTTTTACCTATGCTAGCAGCATCTGATGTGTGCTGTTAGAGACAAAATTAACCCAGTACCAGTTATCAGGTACTTGACCTTACACTAAGTATGCTGGCTGCTGCACAGTGCTGTGTTTTTACAGATAACCCGCACAAATAAAAAAACATCTTCTCTCTTCAAAGGGTTGAGTCTAATTCCTAGCAACATGCACTATGACAGTGGCATATTATAATTAAGATAAGAGCACTATGCTAATCCAAAAAAAAAAAAAAAGGAAACAAATCCTAAAATTTTCAAGCATTAGAATGCTTTAACCTAAGCCTCTGAAGCACCCCAGATCATTTCTGTCTTACAAGATGAATCATAGTTTAAACAAGATCATAATTTACTACTCTGAAGTCATCCTTAAGCAGAACAATGATTTGCACCACACTGCATGAAACTCCCACTTTATACTTTTTAATATAGTAGAGCTGTCATATGGGGCATGTTCATTTTGGACAGAAGCATGCTTCTACTTGATATCAGCAATTTATTCTCATCCAATGTAGTTTATTTGCTGCATTATTTTTTCCCAATAAACATTTCACAAATCTTATGTCTTAGCACTGCTGCATATTTATTACCAGATTGACTGTTTTTTGGTACCTAGGTAGGAAATAAAAAGAGATGAGGATGCACCTCATCTGGAAGAAGAAAGTAGACAAAATATAACAGTTTGTGTTTGCATTTATAAAAACTATTTCATATTTTACATTAAATGAGGCTCCATTAACGAGCACTCATTACACTTATTACTTCATATAAATAAAGATACTATTTTGCAAAGCACCTTTTTTTTTCTTTTTTTTTCCTAAAGAATTTAGCTTTCTCATCTTTTGGAATGAGCAATGTTACCTCATCTTTTAATGACAAAAGCATGTCATTTTAATACTAGATATAATGGTACTTATTTGATTATTCTGATGGGCCACAAGGCAGATAGCAGGAAAAGGTGAGTTAGTCTAACTTCTGTGTGTGTTTTTTCATACATCCTCACTGTCTGCAAAGGGTTCAGGAAAGACCCAAATTTTTAAGCAGAAGCACATCTGGCAATTAGAAGTGTGTGGTAATAGTGGCCTAAGACATGGGTATAAATCATTTTGACCCAAAGCACTACTGTGTTACTGAGTATACTGTCCCACCATTATCACAGAAACATGTTCACCTTCATACGCAATCTGTCCAATTCATGAATCTTTCACTTCTTTGTGCACAGTGAGCTGATTTTTAACAGGAATTTTAACAGTAAAGAGGTGAGAGGATGACCTGTTTTATAAAAAGTGCCCATGTTATCTCGGCAGCTGTTTCATTAAAGCATCCATGACATTTATGATTAACCCAGAGGATGTAGTTTAGATGTCCTCTCAACACCCTGTAGAATCAAGACTCTTAAAACACTAAAGGATTTCATTGACCAGCTGGTCCTTTCTCCTTCCGTAGCCTTGTTATGGACAGCCTGATAAATGGATCTTATCCACATTTCCCCACATAGTCATGTTCTCTGTTAAAGACAGAAGGACATACATTACTCTCATATTTGGAGCATATAACAGAATAAAAATTTTCATTTGTGTGTCTCTGGTATTTGATAATAAACCTAACTTTTGCCTAGAAGACCAGCATGGTATCTTAAGTCTAGAAATAGAGGTAATGTGACCCGCACAGAATAATGAAAGAGCCAAATATTTGATCATATTAGGGCCCTCTTAAGTGTAACACCCTCTCTCCAGATTATTCTACTAGCCAGAATCTTGAAAGGTAGAGAAACGTCACCAAAATATTCCCTATTTTTATGAAATATTTCTACTTCACTCCCAGCGGTTAGTAGATATACTACAATACAATTTTTAACTAACTTTCATGATTTAAACTAATTCGTTATCATGCAAGGATGTTTGTCAATTTGCATTTTTCATTGGGAAGTGAAATTACCACTATGTCAATTCTCAATGCCATTTCTTTCTCCATACATGATGTTGGAATAATTTGTTACTTCTGATAGTGACTTTGCCTCTTCAGTATAGCACATTTCCTCTCACTTTGGTCACTATAATCTTTTAAGCATAGCTATACCATAAAGACAATACTACCTAGAATTTGTGTTAAGGTTAGCATGATTTTTCCACCAGCATAATTATATGGAGAACATCCACATATTTTGTTTATAATTCTATTGATGGGATTGACATTTTTGAAATAGTATGCATTGCGTGCAGAAATCAAAGCTTTCTTTATGTGTATTATATTTATCTTCTAGTCACTCCCTTTGAACTTTCCTGAAATTCCATTAAATCTCAGAAATACTAAAACAAACAGTGTAATTAGATGGCTACTTCCCGAATACTAAATTTTTGAAAACCATTGGTATGTTCTTCATACAACAATTGCCTAATCCCCTCCTGACTCCACATAAACTAGCAGTTGATGCTGGCATTGCTGCTCAAATGTTTGCTGACATTTTTTTCTGATAAACCCTTTTTGCTTTTGTTTTCTGGTTGCCTGGCTAATGCATACTTTACAGGCTTTGGGCCTTTTTGAGGGAGAGAAGGAATGAAAGCAAGTGATTCCTTCTCTCTCACATCTCTGTGCTATTCTACATAGCTTTAATTATAACGTAGTGTTACAAGTCTTTATCAACATCATCTATATTTATAGACCAGAATCAATCTAGCCTCGTAAGATGAATATTCAGGCCATAGAATTCAGTCAGTATAGAACTAGCAAATATACATTATATATGTATGTGTGTGTGTGTGCAAAATATTGTATGTTTGTATATTGTATATTGTTATTGTATGTATGCACATATATGCATATACATATGTATGTGTATTTATCTAAATATATATCTATATATATATAGCATACACACACATATTTGATTGAAATTATAATTTCCTATGCAAATTGTATGTCCTGAACCAATTCAAAGGCATGGTCAGAATGTCATAATAGCAAAGATCAGAGTGAGAAGAGAGAGGAGACTGAGGGATAAAAGGAGAGAAGTAGGAAGGGAGAGATCGAGAGTGAGGGAGGGTGGTTTGTCACTGATGAGTTAAAAAGAGTGTAAAGTTACACCAGGGTGCCTTTGCTAATAATGACAAGATTGTTTGCTTCTCACATCTGTAGCAAAAATGAGAAGAGGAGATGGAAAAGAGGTCCTGGGATGTACCAGCTGTTGATGTTGCTCCTCCCTGCTGAGCGGAGAGACTTGTGCCCCTACCGGAAGGCATAGCAATCTGTTGACATCTCCAGCTCTCTGCTACTTTGGGACATTCAGCTGAATCGAAGACAACGATCATCTGGCTGAGTGAACAAAAATCAGTGCCTACAGTGAAAAAGCAGGAATAACACACAAAGCAGATGGCTGGAGGCCTGCTCATTCCTGTTTCTGGGGCTGTTTACATTCTTAAGTGACTAATTTTGACATGTTTTACTACTAATGAAGTTTTTTGGTGTGACCCAGTAAACTGCATACATTGCAGTCTGGGACCACTCTAATTTGACTTCTGAGGCCCAGTGCTACTTCTGATCTACAAAGAGTCAATTAAAATTGCCTGTGCCTGATTATCATGGTCAGTGAACAAGCAAAGCTGACTTTCAAGATTACAGCGCTTTTTTGTACTTATACTATTCTAACCTCTACAATTTTACATATTCCTAACTAAGATACCCAGCCAATATATAATATCTATATCTGTTATCTGTCCTAGTGTGACAATATCAGAGCTATAGCACAGAAGATGCACAGGCTTCAAAGACCCTCCATAATATAATCGTACAGAAATCTGAAGTTTTATCCAGTTTTTCAAATCAAAGCATGCAGACTTAAAAATTGTAAAAGAACATTTTCATTTACATACACATCATACAGCATTCCTCAGCTTCTTGCCTACCAAGGCATTTTAATTTCAGCCAAAGCTTTAGCAATACAGGCGGGGACTAGAGTAGATACAATGTGTTTTGGGGTTTGGGGGTTTTTTTGGGGTTTTTTTTTTTTTTTTGCATTTACTGGCATTCTGCATCTGGATCAACTAAATATTCTGCTTTATAGATCATATATTATCATTAGGACAAATTCCTCATTTATAGAAATAACCTCATGAATGGTGTCCTATGAACAGTCTTGATATCAGTAGAAAGCATTGGTTGCTGAACTATAACACAGTAACTGATCACTTGCATCATTTTTATTTTTCAGGGAATATTGAGTTTTACCAGGTATAATCCAAGTGATATCTCTTCTTAAACCAACATAACATTACCCAAGAGCCTGGAAGAGAATCTCCAATAATTTGTTAACAGTCCATCTAAACATTCTTTTGCTCTCCAAACATCCAGCAGCTGTGTGAATGGTGGATTCACCAGCATGGTGAATACCTTCCCTCAAGCCACTACTCCTGTGTCACCTTTCTTCTTCACTTACTGTTGATACAAATAAAAAGTTATTGAAATTATATTTAACATACTGATCCTCTTTAACATGTGAATTACAGATCAACACAATACTAAATGTTTTGCAATGTGTCTCATTTTACTGTCTTATTGGAACAAGAACTACATGGAATGACTATGAAGAGACGGAAATTTATGATGGAAGGTTACTGAGACAGTTAGATCAAGTAAGATGGGTGACTTTTCCAAAAGTCTAAATGCGATCTTCAGTAAAATTTTGTGTGTTCACAGGGACCTTTATCCTGTGTTAAAAAACGTTACTGGGAAAAAAGAACTTTTTAGCATGTAACTTTATATTGTATTTAGTTTGCGTTCATTCTGTATGAATTTTTCCTTTCTCTTACTAGTCAGCTAAAAAAATGCATTTTTTAATAGTGCTCACCAGTATATCATTAGCCAAACATTATTTGGTGCAGGAATATTATATTCTCCTCACTCAAGCCAGTGATTCTAATTCTCTTTCACAGATCATGAGGAGCTAGCTCTGCAGAAATTTTTATTTCTCATTTCAGACCCTGAAAAGGCAGAGAATAAAAATACTAAACTCCACTAAACTGGTGGGAAATCTGTTCATCTGAGGACATTGTGCACTCCCTTTGCAATCAGTTACTGGAGCTGTAAAAAGCTTCACCGACCATGAGGGAGCAGAGCTTTTCCATGAGAAATTCAAAAGACTGTATCTTCTCCTATAACTATTTGTATACTAATGGAGCACAAGGAGCAGAGTAATGAAGGAATAAAAATTAACAGTGGTCGAAACTATCTGAGGACTAGGTTGCTGCCACATATCTTTGCAAAGCAGTAACTCTATAAATACACCACAAAACTCTCCTAAAGAAGTAATTGAAATTTCTCTTGCATTTTCCAGAAATGATGGTTAGCTGTGGAAAAGGTTTTAGCCCAAGTTAAATAAATAAGATAAAAATTCCAGTCTGATAAGGCAGTTAGCAAGTTTCTGATGAGCTGCCAGACATTTCTGAAGATTATACTCCCTTTCTCCATACACACATAGGTTTATCAGACCTGGTAATTCATATGAAGACTTCAAAGTACCTCATAAATTTACCTCAAACTGATGTTAAGAACTCATCTATATTTTATTTTTCATTATGAAGAGAAATGTAAAGATAATGAAGGGAAACTCCTAGGGCATATAAACTGAGAACGGTGATAGAAGCAGGGATTGCCATGCTCCAGCAATCCTTTGTGATCTTGAAAGCTTTTACAGGACTTTCAGACATAGGTTTTATGTAACTTCCTTTCGAGAAGGAGATGGATATAAACGGCTTGCAAAAGGTAGAAATAGGGATATCTGTTCTTTAAATATGCTTCATAACTGTGTTTGATATTGTCCAAGGCTTGATACTATGCAGATATTAATTAAGTGCAAAAAATATTTTCTCCAAGCAAAAAACCTTAACCCTGGTAGGTTTCACAATCACAACTATGATCTTTCTCAAGCATGCAAATTAACAATTAGAACATCTCAACAGTGGAATTCTGCTAATCCCTCCACAGGAGAAAACTGGTTATCTGCCTACGGCACCAATTAACCAAACAAAAGCTGTTTAAAGCAGAAAAATGACAATTTAGTAGCATTGAATCTTTCCCCCTCTCCCTCACGCACCTGCCCCCATCCTCCCTCCCTTTCAACTCCCCACTCCTCCAATAGACAGACCTGCAACTCTGGAGCTGGCTTAAGTTAATTTTTGTGCAAGCAAACAGCTGTACAAGGTCATGGGTTGACACCAGTGGGAAATGAAGTTTGTTGTTGGAGGTGGAAAAGCATCCTCACTGTTTGCTAGATTCCCACGTACCACGCTGCCTCTTTGCCTCCTTAGCATCTTAGGGTAGTAAACTTATAGACCTCTGCAGCATTGTGCTTTGCTTTTCAGTGCCTGCAACTACCTGGTGTAACAGACAAGATAATGGACTAACTGGACTGCCAGGCTCATTCAGTCTCTCATTTCTTTATTCCAAATCGTTTTGGTTATCAGCTAATCGGATCTGGTGGTATGTTTTTTGAAATCTCTGTATAATAATACCAGGCATCCAGTAACAAGTAGAGTTATGCAAAGTTCAAAAATAACTCACATAGATCACTATGTCATATTTGGACAAAGCAACTGTTGTTAAAATGAGTGTATTATCTCTGGGTGTGGCCAATCTGAGTGCTAACATGTTTTAAATTGTGACCTACCTGAGGGGAACACCCAAATCATTGAAGCAGGTGGTGCTGGGAAGAGGTGTGTGAAAAAATCCGTACCTACAGAAACCCTATACAACTTGGATGCCTTCCAGTTTCATAAAATATGGGAAACATCGTTTGTGCAGGTGCAATATAACTCATTTTGGCTGTGTATGAAAATAAAACTTTCATTCTGAAAGTATTACTTGCTCTAACTTGATTTTGCTTGGGGTTGGAGTGTAGCAGAGGGAGAAGATATTAGCACTCTGAAGCAAGCCTACATGAAAAAAAAAGTTGATTGGAATAATGGAACATACCTTTCTAAAGTCTTTTGAGTTGGATACAGAGGAAGTAGGAAAAAAAAGGTAAGCTGACAGCTCTGGAAATCAAAGCTTTTTATTTGTTGCACAAATAGAAAGCAAACAATGGCTATGGATCTTCCTCTTTCTCTTCCTACTTCTTATTGTCCTAACAACATGCCTGCAACTTTCCTAGTTGAGCTGTGTTTATCAGCAGTCAAACTTAGATAGAAAGATTCCTTTTTAGATTTAGGCCTTTTGACTCTTGACTCTGTATTTTTGTTTGTTTGTTTGTTTGTTTGTTTCCAAAGTGATACTGTTATACCTATGACACTTATGTGGAATATATTCCTTGTCTTTTGTTGTGAGTTAACCACTAGTGCACTCATAGCATTAAAATGCTTTTACGATAGAATTTATTTAATATAGCTATAGATCCAGAATATTCTAGTTGTGCTAAGTATATCCTAGGGGACATAAGCAGAACCTAAGTAATTTGCAGAGTAATACTTCTGGGCATACTTTTCTGGGTAATACTTCTGCTTTTGTGTTTCAGAGGAACATTTATTCTTCATATCTAGATGCTCAGTTTTGAAAGTGTTAAAGTTTATCAACTGATTCTAGTTTTGAAAATATTTTACTTTGATTGGAAAGCCATACTTGCTGGAATATTTATTTACCAGTTAGTTTTAAATAGATAGGTTATTGTTCAATATGAAATGCTCAAGCTCAAGCTGCATGTGAATGAAAATCCTGGAAGACAGAAGCCTAATCCTACCACCCAGTTTCCCAAGATGACCCATATACAAAACATGTTATTGCTTCAGCTGAAAGCTCATAAATTTATTCCTGCTTGTAATCTGGAATTAAAAAATATTATTTCCTTATAATCTACTTTGTGTTTTTTAAAGCTTGGCAAATATAATATTATATTTCTAAAGGAAGTCCAGTTGAATGCCTACAACTAAATAGACTAAAATAGCATTCCACTAAACAATGAAGGAAGCCAGAGAGAGAAAACACATATAATAACCTGGAGGCTGGGTGCAACTTCATGTTGTTTCAAAGTAGTTCCTATTTTAAATCCTAGAATCGCTTGAGGCCAATAACTGACTTTATTATGTTTCAAAATGAAAAAAAAATGCACCTGCTTTTCTAACAGATTCTTTAAAAAATTACTGACACTTATACAAGGAATACATTGTTTAAATCATATATGTTGTCAGTTTAACAACACAAGCATGATAAAGTTTTACTCAGACATTCTCTGAGTAAAAGAAACAGTGGCGTTATAGCCTGCGTTAGTCCACCAAAACAATAATATATAAAATGGCTACTATTCTACATTATAGTGTAGAACATCAAAATTATCTTTCTAGCTCTGTGTGTGTCCTGCTATTGGACTTTAGCACAAAATCTCAGGAAGACATTAGAGTGCAAATCATAACATCTATAGCCAGGTCTGAAAAAAATGGACTCAAGTACATAAAGTCACAGTTGTGTGATGCAAGACAAGATTATGCTGAATCTTGGTCAGCAAGACCAGATTGAGAATTAATCACACACGTGGCTGAAAGTCTACAGGCATATAGGATTCTTCAGAAATTAAGTCTTCTCAGGAATTCAGATAACTAAACAAATAAGCAATAAACATATTTGAGATGTTTAGGCATAATTGACAGGTAGTCAGAGCTGACAGAGCTTAATGTCAACCTGCACGCTCATCAGCGACTATTAGAGATATTCCAGAATGTTTTACAGTGTCTAAAATGGCATTTTGTCTACCTTTATCTAAGCACCTTTGCACTTCACTCCTTTACACATCCAGTAATGATGTGTTGAGCTGGCTGCCTATGCTTAGCATGAGACTGTTTGGGTTAGTCCCTTAAAAACGAATTTATTCTGACAAATACTCTCACAAGATGCCTAAGCGCACAAAAATGGCTGTGTTCAGCACTAAGGATTCATGGCTATTTGGTCAAAATGCTGTCATGACATTTTCTTTGGTCTTATTCAAAAACTGCACAAAAAAGCATGCAGAATTAGTGCAGATAGGCAGCATAAGATGTTTACTGGTTTGAAACATAGCCCCTGTTCCCAGTGATCTCTATTCGTTTGACAAAATAAATGTTCAACGCAAAATATATGCAGATTTACAGAGGTACTGAAACATAGGACTCTACTTGCTTCCATCCTTCATCAGCTATAAAAATATGGACTCCACTTGCTTCTACTCTTCATTAATCATAGAAATATTTTTCCATTACAGTGTTGTTGAAGGTAGAATGAAGTTTTACACCATTGCATATTTTATTGCATATGTTTGGTTTTGAATTACAAAACACCAGTGTTTCATTTTTCCAATCTTGAACAATCAGTTTTGCTGCTTTCAATCCAGAAAGTTATCAAAATCTTCCTTGCAAAATAAACCCAGACTATCTTATTTGTGGGTAATTTAATGATTGAATGATTTCAGTGGTGTGTGCATGTGCCAAATATCAAAGACAGAAATAGATGTGTCCCACATTATCCCTTCCCCTTCCTGTATTCCCGTTATCCAAATTACACCCTTCAGAGCTAGAATTCTATTCTGTCTATAATTACCTGATGTTATGGAGCTAAGCAGATTTAGTGTGGGAAAAGTAAACATTTTATCAAAGCCTCTTCTGGAGGTTGCAGTAGAATTTGCCTCAAATATTAATGTTATATTTTTTGTGCTTAAAAATAAACACTATACTTAACAAACTTAAAAATAAACTAACTCTAAATTATTAGGACTTCTGTCTCATGTAAAACTTCAAAGTTGGGCCAGAAAGAAAGGGAAACTGCCCATGAAGATATTAATTTTGTTTCCAGAAAATAGGATAGTTTTCAAGGAAAAAGAATAAAGTTTACCACTCTTCTGTACCACATAACCTGAGGACTGGCAGAGATGAATCTGTTCTCTTTGCAGAAAGGAACAATCTAAGTTTAAATATAAGTGAAACTGAGGTGTGAGTCACCTAAATATTCTCATTCTGATATCTCTTTTCCCCATAATTGTAACTTAGATTTCTGTTTCCATATTTTGATTTTCAGACTGAAAATCATTTAATGTTTTCTAGGGAGCAGAATATGCAGTGCACGCACACACACATGATTATAGATTTAACTAATTTGAGGCAGCAATATAGTGTATACTGTTGGAAAATCCCAATATTACAGACCTATCTTTTAGTGGGCTAGCAAAAGGCATTGCTGTGTGGTCAAAGATTTTAATTATCAATTCAACATTTTTTTTCATATAAAACCATAGATAATTCAATAGTCCTGATCAGATTTTCCATATGCACAATGCTTAAAAATTTTAGGAATTAGAATTTTTGATAATTCTGAGATCTGTTTATTTTGAAAAAGTGTACACAAATATCAGGTATATTTTGAAGAGCATTCTAAAATACGATCTTCAACGATCAGATAAGGTCACTAGATAATATGATACGTCCATGTTTAAATATATATTTATTTTTAAGAGGAATCACATTTAGGACCTCTCCATTTGAACAGAAAAAATCCTCCCAGTAGAAATTATTCATAAAGCATCAAAATAAAACAAGGATATTCCTAAGATATGGGAAATGCTCAATATATTTTTTAAGATTTTTTTTAATCTTTTTAGGGGGTGGGGAGTGGGAAGGGAACATGACTGCAATATTTGCATGCTGAGCACAATCACTTTACCAGACAGCCATACTTTATCTTATGTATCTGATAAAGCCATTGTAAGCAAACAGACAAAGGGGAAAATAATGAAAGCAAAGTTGTGACTTACCGTGTACAAGCACAAGCTTTGATTCAGTTTCTGTGCAAGATAACCTCTCCAAAATACCACTTAAATAGAAAAACATTATTGTATGTTTAAATTTCATACGACTGTTTTAGCTAGGAAACTATTCGCCAGCTTTGTTTCAGTAATTTTTAATGTTGATTTTCCAGCAAACACACAGTTAAAATGGCAGGATTTCATTTGTTATCCACAGGACAATCGATGACCTGAGTAAGACTATGCTCTATCCTCCAGATGTTGCATTCACTGAAACACCTGGAAGAGCCACAGGAGAGAAGCAAGAGTGACCGCTGCATTTACTGAAGTAGCAGCTGTACATTCAGCAGGCAGAACACATTGACCTACCTTCAACACTTACCAGCTTTACGTTCACTGAATTTATTAAACTCTCTAACTCATCACATTGCTACCACCATGTTCCATTTTGCATGGAAAATATTTCTAGTAGTTCTTCTTTCTTTCAAGGTAGAATATTATAAAAGAATTCTTTAGTGTTATCTGACTTCAAGAAAGACCTAACTACTTTACCAGATCCATATTTCCCTGGTCTCTATACGTTATCTCTTGAAACCTTCAGTTTTATTTGGGGATATGGGAAAGTAGCACAGCCTTATTGCATCAAGTATTTGAAAAAAGGCACGTTATACCCCAAATGGGGTATACATTTGGGTTTTGACCCAATGGGTTTTGAAACAGAAGTTTGTACATTCCTAGAACAAATCTAGAATAAAATAAGAGTAGGAAGTTTTCTGCAAGTATTCCGCTAGAATGAAGCGTCAATAATGGCCAAATTTGGATTTCATGAATAACTGTGCACAGTTGCTATGTGTTATGTGCCCAACATCCTTATGCTACTGCCTCATGCTTTTGAATTCTATAGTAGGAGACTTTTTAATACAGAAATGCATATTAAATAGAGAGGTAAATTAGAGAAGCTAATTGTAATAATTCCTAATTTTAGTGAAGTCTTAGATACATAAGGTCTTCCATGAAGCTGAATTTACTTTAACAATTTACTTGACTGCTATAGAGTCTGATCTTACACAGCTTTCTCATATAGTCTATCTACACAAACCGTCCAAAAATCCCCAAACAGTATTTTTTTAAATGTCTTGACCATTACATGATCCCACAATTTTAGCTTGAAATTGCATTATTAACAGTGATTTCTGGTTTTGCATTACTTTTCCTTTTTTAAGTTGGGTGTCAACATGCATGCTTGTTATTCATTCATAACTAGTCACAAGTATGGGTGTGAAATCCATGTAGCTCTGCCACAAGAATTCCTTTTGTTACTTATTGCTCCATGCAAGAAATGAAAGAAACCTGTAGAAATTTAAAACCATTGGCCACCAACGGCGCCATAAGTGCCATTTAATCTACTCTCAATCCAATTACCACTCCAGGTTTTGCACATTTCAGTTAATTCAAAGATTACACTATATTCAAATTGTCTTATTGAAATTAATATTTCAATATAAGGCTGCCCGAATTCAGTCTTGTTGTAGTAGTTTTATTCTGTCCTCTCAAACAATTTGCCACTAAAACAGCAAAAATATTGTGAAGAAACTAACTACTGGTCTAAACACATCAGAAATCAAAAGCCAAAGTAAAATCAAGCTAAGAGTGTGGCTATAACCAGGTATTCTGAATTAAGGAAGAAATCTGCAAACAAACTTGGAAAAGAAAAAGGGGGGAAGCAGTAATTGCACTTTTATCCTTTCAAAACAAATTCTTTCAATTTTTTTCTCTAAGCTTCATTTATTTTGACGTGGAAGCAATTTAAAAATTAAAGGAAGCTTTTCCAAAAAAAATGAGAACTGAAGTGTCCTTTTTCCTTATCAGGTTGTATACTTCGTCCCCTCTACCTTCCAATACCAACTTGCCTTCGTTTCGTAGCGGTACCCTTACCCAGAAAGAAAACATCATTGCTATGACTACTCTGCAGTCCTATATGTGTGTTTGGATCTGCTCAGTCATACGGCCAGATAGAAATCCTAGCTGTCAAACACTATGCATGAGGGATTAGGTCTGCTCCCTTGCCTTCAGCAGCAGCCCTTATTAGACTCTTCTCCTTTCACACAGATACCAGTTTTCATAAAACTTATAGGAGCTTTGTCTCTAACATCTATCCTTCTTTCAGATTTTCTTGACGTGGGCAAATGACATATTACAGTATTAAGTGAGGACAGAAATACAGTAGATATAGATAATATGATCATGTCTTGTTTCAGCACTTTTAAAAATGCACTTTTTGAAAGTATAAGTGTTTTTTTCACTTTTTCAGTTTGACGGAGGAACCTAAATATTCATAATTTTTATGTGTGTATTTGTACATATATAAGGATATTTGTGTATGCTGGCATAGAGTTTTTGGCATCCTAACAGAGATATTCTTTGGAATCAACTGTTTCAATCCAAAAGGCCAGTAACTAACTGAATAAAAGCTAAAAATGAATGAAATTTCTTATCCTGAGCTCCTTCCCAGGCTAAACCTAATAGATGGCCAAATGGAAAACTTTTTTCTTCAGGATTATCAATTATCTTTGTTATCTTTGAAAACCTATGAGCACGTGAATAGCAAAATACTCAAAAATAGGTAGCTTAGAAATCATTTGATTCTTTTTTTCTTCTACCTCTGAATGAAGTATATACCTTAGAAGCATCACCATAAATTATAAAGATTCTTCAGAAATTTTTGTAGTTGATAACACTGCTTATATTTTGTCTGATTTTAAAAGAAATTTCACTTTTTCTCTGAAAAAAAGAAAAAAAAATAAAATAATGTCCTTTCCATTTACAGAGCAGTTTGTAGAAACATCCCCAGCAGAGGGAGTGGCTTGTCTATTTGAGACAAAGCCAGAAAGTTTAGCGAAATCAAATTTTTATGTTTGTTTTGCACAACAAAATGTATTAAACATATTTTTAACTAAGTTCCCAAGCAAAACACATTTGCTCTTTCTATTATCAGCGTAAATATGAGAGAAGACCATGGTGGCATATCTACAAGAAGCAAGAAAGTTGTCCAGAAAAAAAGTCTGATTACTATAGTGAGTTCCAGAGAAGGCAGCCTTATATTTATGAGCCTTTTACCTCACTTTCTTCTTGCATTTAGTTACATAAAGATTGTGTATAGAATGCCAGAATTCCAACATTTTTAACTCACTTGTGCTAATAAGAAGTGACTTATATCGTCTTTTCAGACAAATAAATAAGCAAACAAGTTGAAAATCGGCGAAGAATTAAAACCTCTGGGTCCTGCCTTAGTGGGCCTAAATCAACATTTTCAGATGAGCTGTAGTGGACTTATTCTGATTTATACCTATGAGTCTGTGATAATCTATTCCTTTGAAAATATTAGCTCTGATATCCATAGCACATTTAAGAAAAATTATCTGGAAGGCTAAGGTGTGGTCACAGCAAAGAGCTGTGATGATCCATTTCTCATTCACAGTTTTTATGCCCACCATGTTCCTCTGAATCTTAAAAGCATAAGAGAGACTATTTGTTCCTTTTGGTACTAGGTCATGTCCAGGTCCTCTTCTGATTGTTTTATATTAACAGAATATTGCACTCTAAGTGAGGAATTACCCTAAAAGGAGACCTAAGGATCCTATCGGTGCTAAACAATTCTTGCTTGAGGATTTTGAAGTTTTCTTGTACTAACCATTTTTACCCTCAACAAAACAAGAAATTGCTTAGAGTTGTGTCAAAATCAGAGAAAGTCTGTCATGCTCAGTTTGCACAGTACCTTCTTGCAGCTAATTTATCTAAAAAATCCTCGAGCCATTTTGGGTTAGGGATACAGCTCAAGGTTCAGTCCCTAGGGCCTCAAAAGACCATCAATCAGGCAGCAACACGGTTTTCAAGACATCCAGCTGCTTTTCCAAACACTCAGCTCCTTGGGCATCTGGAAAATTAGTTAGATAAGTTCTTAGATAAATCATGCCCTTGTCCACTACATTCAGCATTGCTCAGTTATTCTATGCAATGTATAGGATTTACTGCACATGTGCAGGGTGACAGTATATACAATGTACTGTTAGCATGAATGTGATTTATTTATATGGGTCTACAAAGACTCCCAGGTACTATTGCCTCAATAACCCATAAGATCACACATTCCATTTAATTCCTAAAGGTAACTCAGAACAATAAAGTTTCAAACAACAGTCATTGCACTGGCAAGGCATGTTGGGCTCAGGAAGAGCTCTAACAAACACACATTTTTCACATAGCCATATTGGAAACAATTTTGGATAGCCAACCAAGATAACCTGGTCATCTCAAAACCAAATGTTTTTCTTCATAACTCTTCTGAAGTGTTTGTCCTTTAATTTTCTAGTTCAAGTCAACTCCACTGTGAACTGATCATTTCTGTGGATGTGACTTGGAACAATATTTTAGAATTATTTTTTTTGTAATAAATTTCTTCCTAAAGCAGCTTGGTTAGTGTTATATTACTTTTATTCATAACAGACAAATATCATCATTTTCAGGAAAAGACATTGAAGGCATTAACAGACAATTCATGAGCTATAACTGAGGAATATGGAATTAAACCAGAGAAAACGCTAAGCAATAACATTTGTGCTTCCCCATACCTGGGGCTGTTCTGTGTGTCCAGCAATTTGGCAGATGACAGTGGATGTTTAAGCATTTGCTAAAAAAATATCCCAGCCTGTCACAGGTAGGGACTGCAGACACCGTGGCCATGCTCCACACCCCCTGACAAAAGTGCCTGTTTCTCTGAGAGCATCATAGAGAAGAACCTCTGAAGAGGAACTTTGCTGTGCTTATGGTGAATTGAGAAAGACTGTAATAAAAATCTGTTAAGATAGTAGATCTCCTATGTTAACCAAACATACTCTGTTACATGAGACAGAGAAGTGAAATTTACACATTCTAGTAGATAAATAAACATGCAGATATCACGTAAAAAGAAAGCATATGTAACCTTCCAAATTCGAAACAAAGGGTAAATTCTACTGAAAAAGCCTCACTACTTAGTAGGACATGGGTTTTTCTTTAGTTTTCCTCTGAAACTATAATCCTTTTATATCAATCCTCTAGAAGACGTGTCTTGTCTTTGCTCTCAAAACTGACAAGTCCTCTGTTTCTTCTTCTATATATGAGGTTTCTCAGTGTAATGTGATAGAGACTGAAATATCTATGCTTGAATCTTGCTATTTTGAGTTACAGAAGAAGGAAGATTAAAAAAACCCCAGTAGTTTCTTCATTACATCCGTGATGAACAACAACAACAACAACAACAAAAGTATTTTCAAAGAGAGCAAAATGTGCCTGTGAAAGTGAGAGAGGTCATTTTGAAATGGAAAGTTTTTGTGGAATTTCTATAGTTTGTCACGTTTTAGAAAAAAAAAAAGGCAATGTAGAATTTTTCTACACAGTCATTGGTGATCTCATGCCTGAACACTGTATTTTGCTTTGGGAACACTGAAAATATCCACTCTGAGCAGATGCCACTTATATTAGGCAAATAGAATTATCTTTTAAGGCAAATAGAAAGTAAAACAAAAACAACAACAAAAAAAAAGTGTCATAGATGTTTTCCTCTTGTGCCAAAACAGAAGCTCTGGCTATCAGAAGAGCTGCTTCATGATGCCACATCATGGCAGTTTTTGGCAAAGCCATGCCTGTTGCCCTCAGTACAGAAGTGAGTACACAAGTACAAGGTACATGCATTTCAGCATAACAGTCCTTCCTCAATTCCCTGTTGCAACACCCGTTGCCATCCTAACACATCATTGATTACCTTCTGTCAGGATTGCTGTGAACTTAAGGAAACAGAAGACATTTTTAAAAAGCTTCCAAAATCACAAACAGACACACAGCTAAGCCTCTGGCTAATAAAGTCAGTACAGTGGTTCTGCACTTGCTCTAGGGATGCAAATATCATGAAAGGCAATGATGACATCGATGATGCTGAATGATGTCACTCTAAACACTGATCCTCACCAGTAGATTTTGCCAGACAGTGACACATTGTTTAGGAAGAGAATTTGCAAAGTACCCTCTGCCTTAGTTCATATACTTTTTACAGCAATCTAAACACAGCTGATGCTGTCAGCAGCTAGAAGACTTGACAATCATTTGATGTGGCTGCCGAGAGAAGCTGTGGAGAACTGTCAGGTGAATGTGACCTAACGTATTTGGAAGTGTCCCAAGGAGTCCAGTTACACTCCTCTACAGAGTATCTGCGATGGGACACCAAATTTACAAGGATCTTGCATTGCCATTCTTCCCAGACCTACTGTTCTTCCCTATCAACATAGCCAGTCTATGCAGAAATGCTTCCAAAACCCTCTACAGTTCATTTATACCCAGACACAGCAGTATGGTACTACAGCCTGCTAAGCATTATTTCAGACAAAAGGGTTATGCATGATGCAGAACTTAAAATAATTATTGAAATAATTCTTTTTTATCATTGTAGATATATAGATAGTATGTACTCACAACTGGTAGGTCTTGGACTGACCATTTGGTTCATTGGAACAGAAGAACAGACACAGGTATGTCACCTTGCTTCTCTCATGCTAGTTATAGCTTAGTCCTGGGTTTAGCACTTCCATGGCAATGGAAGTATCTTGATAACTTTCAAGAAATTCAGCATGTATTTTAAGATCTTAGGCAAACTCAAAACTACACTTTTATTGGATTTTATTTCCAATAGTAGATAACAGAGTCTTTTGACCAGACTCTTGCTGAGAAAGCTTCTGTAGCCAACAAAGTTAGAAGACTAAAAATAGCTACTTCCACCAGTTTAAACACTCTGACTTTCCAGCATGTATCATTTTACACTGGAAAGAGAAGAATGGATATGTAGAACTTTTCTCTACAGTAAGCAGAGTTCTTCAGGTTCTAAAGATTTCCCAAATGGAATAACTTAAAACAAATTTGCAAGTTCCTCCCAGAAAGGGTGGGCTAAACTTCATTACTAATTACAATACCTTTGGTGATGCCGTAGTAGTCACAGATAAAATCTGGTTAGGGAAAACAAGTTCATGTCTTTGGAACTCAGAAGTGCTTAATAAACAATTACTTAGTAAACAATTAAAATTATTAATTATACCGCTGGATATAAGCCTTTCAGGGCATAAAGTATATGCACTGCTTGCACTTGCATATGTTCGTTAATCACAGTCTCTTACTGTAATTTTAATGAATGTTTATCTTATTTTCTCTGTGTAATTCAGTTACTTCTGGTTTTTAAACCATCCTTGGGAATCTCTTGTCTCCGGCATCCTGCCAATCAGCCCTCTCTAGATGTGAAAAATTCAATTCATTATCATTAAGTTTCTACTTTTAATCCCACTTTTGGGGGAATCATTGAAAGAAAATCTAGGAACAGAAGTCCTTGCACAGCAGGGGGAATGAAATATGTTCTAAACACCTGAACAATTATGTGCAACAGCTCTCCAGAATGGTACTCTAACGTCTCTCTAAACTTGTACCTTATTAACAATTAGATTATCTGTCATTCCTGCTTTAGTATTAAATTAATTGCAAATTGACTTTAGGATTGAGGAAAAAAAATCAAATTGCTGGAGTGGGTCTAAGCATTTTGTATTTGTTTATGCTTTAATTGGTGTATTGCACCTGTCCTAATTGTTTCTGTGATGCAGCTGCCACTACAACAATCCCAGTAGATTATAATCACTTGTAGCAAGGATGGGGCAAATCAGCTTACCATATTACTGAACTGAATAACAATTTTTAACACTAGCAGATATTTCCATGATATGTATATATAACTTCGCTATGAGCGAAAGATTACTAAAAAAAATAGAATGTTTCTTTTAGTAAGAAAACTATGATGGTGAAACTGAGTTATAAAGAAAAGTAGGCAAGAACATAAGTGAAAATTTTAACATATATCAAAACAAAACAAACAATTGTGAGGTTTATTTTACCCTTGTCAATAAGTTTGGACTTTTTTTGGCCTCTGGCCAAACTTCTCAATGCTGGCATGACTCTTGGTAAGCCTCAAGTTGCTTCAAAGCCCCCATGACAAACTTGAGAAACACATTTTTTTTGATTGTTTCATACTTCTGTCAACAATATCTCATAAGGCAAAAGGGAAAAAGTTGAAAATAAAATGATCCTATTGCAAGACAAAAGTACAACATATCTGTTCTGAAAGCTTGCAGTCTTACCCATTTAGCTTGACTTTGGTTGACCATTCAGAGATACCAAATCTTTTGTTAAAGGATAAAATAGATGCTCAGGTAGCTGAGCAGGAAGCAAGCACAATGACCTGTCTTCTAAAACGTTACTGGAGATACACACAACTCCAATAATAAAATTTTGGCAGCTTAGTGCTCAGGAAGTCTTGGGAATCTGGAGGTGACCTAGGGCTGAAGTCCTGGTGTGTTAAACTCCTTGACATTAATCAAGCTCATAAATTTGAAATCCTCACAAGTTCCTTGTTCTTGTCATCTGCTATATTTATTCCGGTTCCAGTCTTTTTCAAATCTTGCAACACATTCACCTGATTAGGCAATTGCTTTTCCTACCTTACTCCTCTTATTCTTTCTAATGTTACATCACTGGTCTTTCTTTATCTTTATCACATATCTCAGGGAGTCTTAAGTCAGACAATGGTACATTATTTCGTTATTTTTTAACTCAGGCAGAGGCTGCTTATGCTAATAGTTGTTGTCAGTTATAGTCATCTTATTCGGTCTACAGAAGTGGGAATGAGAAAGAGGCAAATGGATCCTTTGACATTCTCAAAAGTCTTGTTGATGATTTACAATCTGACAACGCCTCTTTGTAGTGTCGAGTCAGCAAATTATGTCTTCTTACCTGCTATGCAGTAATGGAGACTCTTCAGTGCATTGTGGGAGAGCCATTCTTTGCTATTGCGCAATGCAAATTCTTTTGCATTTCACCGATTATAAAAGTAATTCAGTGGAATATTCCACATGAGAGATTCCATTTCTGGGTGGGTTGTGCATTCCAAAACAAGGGTCAATGAACAAATAGAAATCAATCTATTGGCCCCAAACTGGCTCCAGCTAAACCTTTGTATAGATCTGTTTCAACAACAAAGGTAGGTAGTCCTTTCAAGAAAAGCTGTAACTATTCATTGTGTGCTACATTTTGTGGAAGAAAACTTGTGAACCTTTCAAGAGTTTATATCTTAGCCTATGAACTCTTTAGCTTTTTCAGACTCCTTAATGTACAGGATTTTCAATGTTTTTTCACAGGCACTAATCATGGACTGTTGAATACAGCAGATAGCCAATTACAGCCAGCCAGATATGGTGATGTAATCTTGGCTAGGACTAACAGAATTTCAGAAGAGCTCTTAACTTTGCTAACCTTGATCAGTGAAGGCCAGATGAAAGCAAAAAAAGGAGGACTGCAAAAAAAGAATTGAAATGGTCTATTTAGGAAGGTATTTGTGTGAAATCATGGTTAGGGAGTAGCAGAGAGAAGTAAGGCAGGACTTAATATGGAGAGATCAATCAATAAAGCAGTAAATACAGAAGAATGCCATGACACAGAATTAGAACAGTCAGAAGTTCCTTGAGGAATGTCCTACTGGCAAAGAGAGTAAGTACTATTAAAATATCACTGAGAAGGGATGGAATAAATGGTTAGTTTCATCATGGGAAAAGAGAAAATTCAAGATGCCTCAATGTCCTGCCTGAGAATCAGAACAGCCTGTTTGTATTCTAATGATCTGGAACGGGAGGAAAGTGTGATACCACAAAGTTATTTTAGATATGTGCTGAAAATGAGCTTTGAACTTGAATATTTGGGATGAATTAATCTAGCAAAGTGATCAGAAACAATGACTTAGAAAGTGAAAATCAGCATTGAGTGCAATATTATCATATTTTAAATATTTTCAATATTATCATTATTATAATAATATTGAAATAATATTATTTTCAATATTATCAATATTATAATATTTTCAATATTATCATTTCTGTCATATACATGACAGAAAAATAGTAACTATTCATATGTTAATGCATGCTTAAATAATTACATCCACATAGAAAAAGGTTTTATTTAAAGTACCTAATGACTCTTACTGAACTCTGAGCAAAGCTCTTCTAGTTATTCAACAAGTATGTGGAGGCACATAAATGGAATGGGAAAATGTTGAAAATTTATATTGCTTTGCTATACTATAAAAAAGATAGCACCCATAGCATATGATCAATATTGGCATGTATCAAAGCAAAGAAACATAAGAACTAGAGGGTTAAAAAGCTTCATACAGCATACTCAGATATAATATGCCTGAACTGGAAGAAAAAAAGACCATACGACCAGCTAACTTTAAGGCCTGAATTTGCAAGACAGGAAGAGTACTATTTAATCTGCAAAAAAATGTGGAAGAAAAAGAAAAAAAATATGCTGAAAATGAAAACAGATATAGAACTAATATTCCACTAAAATGAATTATTGTCAGAAAGCACTAAGCACTCTACTCCCAGGGAAGGCCAGCATGAAGCACCATGGGGTGAATGAGAGAAAAGAGGGGTTTTTTTTAAATATAAATGTCTTGTATTGCAAAATTTTAACTTTCATTAAAGAAAAATCTAATCTTAGTAAGTATGAGAGGAATTAATGCACTTGAATATTGCAAGGGATGCAGAGCCATCGACAGCTAGCTATCAGAGTGAGAACAGCATGTAGTAAAAAGATGAGAAACTTTGCTGAATTAATCTCTAAAAGATAAGATTTTGTAAAATTAAAGTCTCTTTAGAGGAACTTGGCACAGAGAAAAATACGACTAAAACCCAGGAAGTAGGAATAGATTTGTATTTTAATTTAAAGATGTGACAGAGGAAAGAAAGAAAGAAATGGAGACTTCAGAAAAAGTGGAGCATATAATTAAGAAAAACAAAGATAAAGAAGATTAAAAAGAGGAGAAATAAAGAGTGTAAGGAGAGGGAGGGAGAAAAGTTAATATTTCTATTAACTTTTGAGTCATTTCAACAAATAGAACCTGATATATGAAGTTACTTTGGAGAGCATCAGGGACAAATGTTTGGAGATTTGTCATAAGTTGCTTTAAGGTACCAAAGAGAATGAATGATATCAAAGACTATCTTAAAGCAGGGAACACAAGCTGACTTCTTAAATGTAAAGAAGCAGCAAAAAAGAACAAAAATCCTCAAAACAATAGACACAAGGAAATCTAATCCAAAGTACAAGCTGAGTCATTGAGAGACAATGGCAGAATATAAAACAAGAAATCAAAAGATCCAAAAGAAAGAACATATCAAAGGGCAGGGAAAACAATGGGTTTGGGAAATTTCCAGGATCTCTGACAAATACAATACCATGTCATGGCTTCACCTAGATCACTGTTTCAATGAATGGCAGCTAAACAATATCTCTTTATCAAAGGGATGGAGTAAATTTCCACATATTACGGAAAACAGTAAATAACAAAGAATATAAAGCTAAGGAATGTCAGAGTGTCAGGGTGAGTATGTGACAGAGTCAGCATGAATAAGAAATGAGACTGAACAGTCATGGAGATGAGAGAAAATGGAGGGGGGAAATAATAAATTCAGATTGGTTGGGCAACAAATGCTATGCATGAGTGTTACAATGCACTGGAGGCTCTACAAGAATCACAGTATTACTAAAAATATCAAAAATAAATCTGTGTTTTAGCTTTGTTTTTTATTATACAGAATTTTTATCATATTAATTCAAAGAACATATTATTACAAAAGATAATTATAAAGAAGTTTTAAAAATTTTGTGAGATTCATTGTGCCAAAGGTGGATTTATGTCCTGAAAAAAAGAACGATAACAGAATAATAAATGATGGAATGGGTAACGGAAAGTTAGCAACATTGTTACAGACATTATAAGGTTAGAAGAACAAGAAAGCTGTTTGTGCACAGAAAGATAAAATGGTCCATTCACCATAGACTTAAATCACCAAGCAGAGCCACATCTACCATATTGTTTTTTGGTATATATGAACAGGAAAGGAACAGCTAATACAGCTCTAAGGAGAGGGATTTGGGAGTCCTGGAAGTTGACAACAAGTTAACCATGAGGCAACAATGTGCCCTCGTGGCCAAGAAGGCCAATGGAATCCTGCCTGCATTAGCAGGAGCGTTGCCAGCAGATCGAGGGAGGGGATCCTGCTCCTCTATTCAACCCTGATGAGGCCACACCTGGAGTATTGTGTGCAGCTCTGGGCTCCCCAGTATAGCAGGGACAGGGAGCTCCTAGAGAGGGTCCAGCAACGAGCAAAAAAGATGATTAAGACACTGGAGCATCTATCACATGAAGGAAGGTTAAATGAGCTGGGCCTGTTTAGACTAGAGATGAGAAGGATGAGAAGGGATCTAATAAATATGTATAAGTACCTGAGGTGTGATTGTAGGAAGGAGGGGGCCAAACTGTTCTTGGTAGTGGCCAATGATAGGACAAGGGGTGATGGGTACAAATTGAAACACAAAAAGTTCTACGTCCATATGAGGAAGAACATCTTGACTGTGAGAGTAACAGAGCCCTGGCACAGGCTGCCCAGAGAGGCTGTGGAGTCTCCTCTGGAGATCTTCCAAACCCACCTGGATGCCACCCTGTGCCACGTGCTCTGGGTTTCCCCGCTTGAGAGGGATGGGTAGGACTAGATGATCTCTAGAGGTCCTTTCCAGTCTTAACCATTCTGTGATTCTGTGATTCTGTAATAAATTTGCTTGCTTTCTCTGAAAAGACATATTGCTGGATATATACAAGTATACGAGTGGTTACACTGAATGCAGAAGTAATGTATCAGGAAAACTAACAATAGTTATCTACTTTCTAGGCAAGGTCATCTCCAAACTTTTCTTGATTTCTTAGGATTTTTCATAAATTAGAGGAGGGAAAATGTAAACTCAATTCACACTTCATGTGCTTGTTCAAGAGCTCCACAAGAAAAAGCATCCAAGAATCTATTAGAAGAAACCTCTGTATGTTAAGTCTAAGTAGGATATTTGTTATTCTGTACCACCCATACATAAAAAAGATATGTTCCTACAACAGGACTTCTTTTGATCCCCTTACAGGGAGTTCTCAAAAGAGACCAAAAATCTTTCACAAATATTATTATTAATATTACTACCAATAATGATAATAGTAATTGTAAGATGAAGAAGAAACATTCTTTGAGTACACCAAAAGCAACCAGGGATGACAGAATGGAAATAGAAATGATTTCTCTAAATATCTGTCTTTTCGTCCATTGTATCTTTCTTCTAGGTAAGCAATTTAGAGAGTTTCTGAGTTGCAAACTCTGTCTGTGTCTCCTCTGTGTCCTAGTATATTATTTCCATCCCCTCAGAATCCTGTCTGTTTTACCCTTGTTTTTTTCTGTGGTGTCTCAATCTCTCTGTAGGAGCTCTTGGTTTGTGCTATTTCCACCACACCCTGAGGTCTCCCAAACTCTTCTGCCCTAATACGCTCATTTGCTCTGCAAGAGAAGAGACAGTCTCTCCTTTCCTCTCTTTCTCCCAGGATTGCACTTGACCTAGTCACTTAAAGAGGTGTAACACAACCTAAAAATTAAATAATCAGAAAGAGTTCTCTTTCTCTCCAGAATGATAGTAAAACAAGTTACTTCAATATCCACAGTTATCACCTGTTTAACTATCAGTGATCTGGCTGGCAATCAGAGCTAGGAAATCAAAAATATTTGTGAACACTGGATAGATCTCTGCTGTGTTAGCTGTAAGGGTAAAAGAGTTGTGCATATATTTCATGAAGAAGCTGGGGGAAAGTGAGGAGATCAAACAGATAAGAAAATACTGTAATGTGCTATCAGAGAATGGTGGGACTAAATAAAGAATAATGCTCCTCATCTCCAGCAAGCACAAATAAATCAAGGGAGACAACCTGAAGAGAAAGAAAATTTACCTAAACTCAAACAAATGGACTCTGAAAGGCTTACATTTCTAACTTGTATAGGGAGTTTCTATTCTAATGAATAGACTTTCCCAGATAGATTTAAATAAACCAGAAAAACTAGGCAGGGTGAAACAAAGAAAGGATTAATGCAAATAATATAATACACACCTTTAAAGAATGGATACTTCTGGACATTTTCGGGAGGTGCACAAGAGCTGTCATTAAGTAAATTCACTCCCTGAACTTTTCTTTATTTCAATAGATACTTCTATATATGTCAATAGGCATCCCAAAGGCTCGTATTATGCCTTCTTCTGTTTTGCTATATTTTCGGATTCCCTTGACAGTGACATACATCCCAGAGTTCTTCTGGGATAAACATTGTGAATTCAACTATGAAAGTTTATCCAAAGGTATAGAATGAGAAAGAGTAAAAAATGTATGAGAATGTTGTTTTCTCTGTTGTGTATTAGGTAAGAAATAAATGCAGGCTAAAAGAAAAAAAAATTTTTAATTAAGAAAAAATGCTCTAATCAGTTGTTGCAAATTGGCTGATCAGTTTTCATGTCCTCCCCAAGATTAAATATCTAATTGAGTTATAATTGTCCAAACTCAAACAGAATCTGTGTTGGTTGTTGCTCTACAAATATTCTATATTCAAATAGAATACCTACCTTTAAAAAAACTGAGTCAGAAGAAGGAAAGGAGAGGCATGAAGAGGATTGTTTTTCTTTGCATCCTCTGTGAAAGAAGTTTTTCTAAAATATTTCTCATATAATATGCCAGTTAACTCCAAAACATTTTCTGCTGGTGGTACTGGGCAGAGGAGTTTGAGTCTGAGGGAAGTGCTTGGATTTCCACTTCTTTTGGATATTAGTAACTAAAATAATAGCCACTACGGTGCTTGTTACAATGGACAGAAAGTATACTGCAAATGTATATTGCAAATGTACTTTGGCAGAAAGTTTGCTTGGGAAACTGTCACACGCTAATAATAAAAAACCTACGCCACTGGTAAGACTACAAAAAAGTGGCAAAAGAGAGCTGGCCAGAAGTATTAATTCTACAGTGCCATATTCTACCAACTTTTCTAAAACAAATGTCTTGTCCTCACTTGATTTAGTAAGGTTCATTATAAAATAAAATGCCTAAGTAATGAGTAGAATGTGGCCCATAATTATTTTAATAAAACATGCATTTATTATAATGTCTCACATATTCTTTAAGTCTGATCCTCTTCTACCAGACAAACACTGATTTCATTTCATTTCATTTTGTTAATTAGTAATGTTTTCAGGGATAAGACTGGACGTTAAAATAGTCTATTCCTCCCCAGGCTTACCCTCAGTAATAATTAAAATCCAAAACCCTGCTTTTGATACTCTTCCAAAAGACATGACACCATTGCCTCTCTGGAAATGTCAAGAGTGCACAAGGGTAATTCTTCAAAGAACATTGGGGAAAATGCATGCTCAGGACCATGTCAATAAGAATCTAAATTAATTCTTTATTCAAATAGTCACAGTGATTGCTTGGAAATGCAAGGAATAAATAGACCTTTTAAATATCTATGCCTTTAAACAAAAATATAGAAAAAAATCAAGGAACAAGGAGGAGCAAAATAGAGATAGAGCTGTCATATTTTAGAACCTTTTTTATTCAAATAGTAATAGAAATGATTCAGAAAAACAAACACAGCTCAGTTCAGCAATATTATTCATACCTATAGCTTGACTTCCATCATCAATTTAAAAATTGAAAGTGAGATATTGAAACGATTTTTCCTCATTTTTAAGTGAAATTATTATTTTACTCTAATAATTACCTAGCTAATTTGCAAGGTCTTTCTGATGCATCCGAGTCTGCTTCCCATAAGAACAAATGCCCACCCATCAATCTTTCATAGACACAGATCTTACAGATCTGTTTTTGCTTCTTTGCCACCAGGGTCAAACAATGGAGCAAAAGTGAGGAGAGGCACAGCCAGCACAATCATTTAATGTGACCTTGCTGCTGTCATGTTTGGGAGACGTAGCAAAGACACTACAAATTCTTCATCCACTCCTGCATTTATGTCATAAGCGGCAAGGAAAGGATGGTAGTAGCTTTGTGGCACTTTGTTCCTTTGCTGTATTGAAAGTCTTGGCAGGGATAAGTCACAAAGAAATGAAATAACCTCTTGCAACCTTGTGCCCAGAGGCCTAGAATGGGGCTATAATATAGATTTGGTTGTACACTTCTATTCACAAGCAACAATAAGACAAAAAAACATATACTATAGCATGTAAAAAAATAGAATAATGATGTGATTTCTAACTGCTTTTTTAAAGTGTTATAACTAAGTAACTCTTTTCAGCTTTCCATTCCCAATACTTCTTCATACTTGAAGAGTTTACTGAAAACCTACTTATGCAAATGAAAATATGCACCACCTCTGGTATTGGGAGGTAGATGGAAAAGGGTTTCTCAAATAGTTGTCAGCGTGGAGATTAAATTAAAAGACCACAGACTTTTTTCTAAAGAGAAATGAAGAGTATGACCAAGGCATTCAGTTCCTGGCTTCCACAGAGTGAGGAAAGGGACATAGAAATTGTCTCCTCTTTTCCCTCTTCATGACTGCAATCCTTTGGGTTCTTCTGTGTATTTTTAAAAATGAAGATGAAGACATTCTTACTAGTTTTGAACACTGAAATCTACAGGGAAATATTTTCCTGATACTCAACTTCATCTTTTTTTATGAATTTTATCTCACTTTCTGTAGCGATAGTTGATGTCTTTCTCTCATATCCTCAAAATATCCCTAGATTGTGACTTTGTTCTTTAGATCTTTGCCTGGAAGCAATTCATGATTGTTTCTGTTAGAGTCTATTCATGTTCAGTGAAGTCAAGGAGAAAAAAAGGTAAAAAAAACTTCAAACCTCTAGAAATCCTTCTATTTTCAGAAGCATATGCTTTTTGTCATTTAATTTTGCCCTACAAATCAGTCATTTTCACCCACTGTTATTGGTGGGGGAAGGAAGGCTGTTTTTTTGGTGAATGGTTTTGGTTTGGTTTATTTGTTTGTTTTGTATTTATTTAGACTATCTCCAGTTTCTCAATCTATTGCTAATAATGAAGCAATCAGAAAGAGAGTTAATGTTACAGATTTAGTCACCTTAAATGTGCAGGCAATAAAGGTCTCTTAAGTATACAGTTCATACTGCTAAACTGTTTCCATCTCCTTGTATGTTTTTCAAGTTTTTGCTTTCTGCTATCTGTCTAAGCTTTGGACTATATTCTGTCCTGGTGCATTACTTTACTCTCTCTTTACATCATCATTTCTCTGTTTTTACTAATACTATGGGAGAATATTTTGAGTTTGGTCCTCTATTTTATAAATATGCTATTTAACCTAGTTCGTTAGTCAATTCAAGATATTATTAGATAACACTGAGCCTTGCAAAGTCCTTTTGCATGGCTTTTACAAGAAAAACAAATCATTGCACAAATCCGTATTGCTTTCACACTTAAATAGCCCATATTTGGACACTGTAAGCATATACTGTAAGTAGATATAACATATACAATTCATTATAAGCATAGTGAAATGTAACATATTACGGTCAGTCCAAAACAACTCTGGCTGGTGTTTATTAGTCATTATAGAAAAGAGAGAGACTGCACTGCAGCTGAATGACTCACTCTGTGATACTCAGATCAGTTGATGCTGTTCATTTCCAGTACTCTTGTAAAGATGCAGGAAGACTGCCATCTGAAAATGTGTTCCATATAAATTTTAAAACTAAAGAAATAAAGGAAATAATAGAAAAGAGAAACAAAAATGAAATTTTGATGCATATTTTCTCTGATTTGTTGGGGTTTTTTGCCATTTAATTTTGGATTGTAGATTTTTAAAATATTTTTCCAGTATCTCAGAAATTAATTTTTCTTTCATTATATTTCCAAAGATCATTAATCTGTTTCAATAACTACTCAGGTAGTACCTTATTTCAAGTTTTATGCATTTTTAGCCTCTGTATGATGTACCACTAAGTTTCAAGATTCAAAAAATATTTCTTCACTGTGACCAAAACAAGTAAGAAAAAACGTTCACAAGTTATTAGATGGAAATACTGTATGCAAAGATAAGCTGTTATTGTTATCCTGCACTAAAGCAGGATAACTAAAACAAATTCTAAATCTCACTAAAACAAATTCTAGCTGATGCTGACTGTTTAGACAAGCAGTTCATTGTTGATAATATCTTTGCTAAATATTGAAAGAATTTACAGTCATAGTGATATGGAGCATTGGAATATTTAAATATTTTCTCTGCAACAGAAATGATAATTTTAGTATTTTGAAACTCAAAAATGCATATGAGTACATTCAACATGTAAACGTTCTTTTTTATATACTAATATAATTAAATCACTGCACTGGAGTTAAAAATAATTTTTTTGACTAGGAAAAATTAAGAATTTTGACTTTTTTAGACACAATCTTGTTTTTCATTTTTTTCCTTCTTTTTTTTTTGTTGTTGTGTATTAACCTTTTCTAAGTTTTATATAGGTTTGTAGACATATAAAATACCTATACAAGCAGTAAATATAAGACCACTGAGCAACAACTGGTGAAGCTCTATGGAGCAAAGCACATGAATAACCTCTAGCAAAGCAGTAAGACATTACTTACTGTTAACTGACCTTTCCCTAATTGTGTATGCTTCACAAATAAACCACAGGGACCAGAGAGGTAGGAAGGCCCCTCTTCTGCATCCTTACAAAATGAGTTTCTTTTTAAGTGAAACAGCATTATTGATCAAAGCAAAGGGTAACACCATATGTAAAAAAGAAACAGCTGGCAGTCACCTTTCTGTCACTCACTTACACATTTGCACACAGACCCACACTTATTAAAAACAGGTCAGATCAGATTCCAGGTTCACCCTGCAAAATTAATGACAACCTTGCAATAAAGTAACAGCATGAATTTGAGCCTTGTAATACAACGTGATTACTAGCGTTTTTATTAGCTGGGTTTGAGCAGCAGGCAAGGCCGGCTGGTATTTGACACACAAACAGGGATGTTACCAGGTGCGCTGCTCTAAAGTGTCACATCAAAGTTGCAGCCCTGCTGGCTTGGTTTACACCTGAGCCAATTAGCCTGGGAGATCAGAAGAGGTGGAAAAAGAATACGTCTTCTTATTTTTGTGCTGGAGAGAAACACTTGATCCCAAGTAAGACGATACAAGGAGAACAACAGCAGATAAAGTATGGCAAAGGAGGAAGTGCGGAAGAGGAGGGGGGACCGGTGCGAGGCTGTGATAAGAGAACTACCATCAAATGAAAGGCAAAATGGAAAGCAAAAGTGCCATATGCCTGTCCCTCTCTCAGTGTGTTTGTCAGTCTTTTGTTGGCAACAAAGGGGCTAATTGAAATGAAACAATCTCCAGTCTGTTTGCTGGCACATCAAATATGCTGTAAGATCTGCTGGTTCTTGCTCCTCCTGAATTATTGAAGAATGTGGCTCCTAGAGAAAAAAAAAAAAGTGTGAAAGGACCTTCAAAATACACATTTTTTTTTCAGGGGCTATACTTTGTTTTATAAGTGTTCTTTGGTGTCTTCTGTGGATTTCACTTTGAATAATGTAGTAGCAAGCGTACAAAAGAATTTATATGTCACCTGATAACCAAGATACCTTGAATTCTAAGTTCAGTGTCTGAATATCACCATTCAAATACTTTGTGATGTATTTTGTAAAACAAAGTATCTCTTTTACAGCAGAAAAACTAATTTTTCAGCTGTGGGTTTTGCCTTCTCTTTGTCTTTTTTTATATATATATGAAAACAGTTTAAGTAAACAAGAATGAAAACTATCTCAAGGTTGCAAAGCTAAAAAGTTTTTTTTTTTAACAGTTTATTTGGCAGTGATGTTCTCATTACATAAACATGAAAAGCAAATGTTACCATATATTAAGACAGACTTAAAAAGATTCAGCATGTAAATATAAACTGACCTAGTTAAAGTTGGAAAGCTGACAGAATTGAAACAGGTGTTTGCAAATGCTGTTTTAGTATTCATGCACCTATATTTAAAACTTTCCCCAAATTATGCACAAAGAAAAAAAGAAAACAAAAATGGAAAAGACCAGAACTGTTCTACATAGAGAAAAAAAAAGCAGGAAAATGCTCAGCCAATGAAAAGTAGTGTATGCTTTAGCTGCAGAGTAGAGCTGAGAGTCCTGTCCATAGAATTGCTCAACTGCCTATTTGCTCCCAAGCAGGAAAAGCTCTAAGATCTGGCCTTTTCTCTAGATGTTTGTAGTTTCTGGATGAACACTTTCACAGGCCCTTTTCTGTTCTTCCCCAAAGCACCTGAAAGTCAGGGAACAGTCTCAGGTCTCCCACCTACCTGCTGCATGGGCTAATCATGAGGTCAAATCCTGGTTCTTCCTCGCACTTCACGATGCCACAGCTGCAGTAGGAAAGGCACTGGGTGGTCAGAGCCCCTGCCCGAGAGTTGTTTTCCCAAACTCTCTGACTGCTGAGAAATTACACAAAACAAGGATGCTGTTGCTACACCCAGGACACAGGATAAGTGAATTGCTGTGAGTGTGGTCATATGGCACAAATGCCTAATATTCTGAACAACACATTGCTTTGGATAGAGATGCAAAAGATAGATAGAGATCTATGGACTAGATGACTCCACAGAGTCAGCGTTAGGCACCAGGGAAGCACTTCTTAGTATTGCCATCCATGCAAAGCAATGTGGAAAGGCTTTTCCTTCTCATTCTTTATGAATGTGGGCTCCCTTCTACAGCTACCTGGAACTTTAAATACCACAGAAATTTAGTGACCTGCTTCAACACTTCAATAAATGAGGAAGTTTAATGGGGTGCCTAAAAGCTGTTTCCTTCGCTTTGACACTGAGAACGGTTCCTCGTGTTAATAAAACTGGAATCTTCTAGGAGGGAATCTAGTTCTTCTAGCATTAATTCCTTCCCTTAGGATCTCTGTGAGAAGCATAAAAACTTTCTCAATTCATACGTTATGCAAAGCTAAGTCTAAGGGACATTCTTTAGATGTCCTGCCATTACACCAAGGTTACTACCATTACACCAAACACATTCCGTGCAAGAAAACTGAATTCACGCTTGTGATTGATTAGAGTCAGCTGGTATCAGTTTAATCAAAAGCATATTATTGCTCTAGGATATAGAACAGATTACATAGAGGTACAAAATTACATATTTTTACTAATTGTATTTTCTAAACAAACACATGTTTTTAGAAGCTCTTACATGGAAGTTTTTGGAAAAAGAATATTCTGATTTTGAGTTGAAGGACCTGAAAATATATTTAAATCATCAGGATGATTCTTTCTTCACAAAATTTCTATATCAATGTATTTTTTAAAATTTAGGTCTTGGAAATTTTTGGGATGTGGAGTCTGAGTTCCTAAAATATTCCTTCATCTAAAAATTCTTATTATCACATGTGAATATGCATACCTGCCTTCTAATAATTTTTATCCAGTAGTCAGCGTCACTCAAATATGACAGAGAAGTAATTTTTTTTGGATAAAATAACCCCTGTAAGTTTTGTGAAAATAAGAGACCTGCTATATATTTATTACTGTCTCCACTAAAGAAAAGGTTCATGTAGAGAGAATCCACACAGAAGAGAACCCTATAAAAGCTCCCACTGTGGGAAAACTTCAATCACATTTTTCTTCAGAGACTGTACTTTCTTAAATGCCATCTCCATCAATCTTTGGTATGAATCCATTAAAACATGTGTCCATGCTTTCTACGCACACCAAACTATTATCTTACTTATATTCTCTAGGCTGATACTAAATGGCACTTTCCCTATATAATAGAGATGCTTGAAAGAGTAGAGGAAAATATAGGCACCATATGGAAGAATAAATTATGATAGAAAACACCACAGCTAAATATAAAGTCTTCAAGAATGTTAATGGTTTTACTTTCACTTCATCGTCAACAAAAATACAAAATAAACAAGCAAATCCAGAAATAAATCTTTCCCATTTGTTTCAAGATTGTCCTGGGTATTACTACAGTTCTACAGCTATGTCATTCTCCTTTCTTGGAGCAGTGTACTCTATGCTAACGAAACAGTCTCACACTATTTCTTCACACTAAAACCATTTTTTTTTTCACTTCTGTGTTAAATTCAACTCATTATTCAATTACTTATTGAAAGCTGAAGTATTTTAGTGTTTTAGATCATCAGTGACTATATTGGTAAAGGCACACATCTGTGTAATGTATACATGTCAACGTGCTATAGAAAGATCTTTTTTCCCATTTCAGATAGAAAATACAATGTATATTATATTACTGCTCAAGTTGTGATTTTCTTAATATAGTCAAAAATAGGAGACAGTGGTAAACAGTAAGATCAGGTTGGCTGGAGTTAGAACCCTCCCAACAAATCAATTACTGCTTCCCTACTCCCCTTAATGCTTTCAAATTAGATTAACAGAATGCTGACCCTCCTTTAATAAAGCCTAGTTTTACGCCGTGGTACGCATCCAGATACTAATATCAAAGAAACAAGCCTGACAAAGGGAGGATAAAACCTACCAGTAGGCCCTGGTTCCCTGCTATTAGGATAATTGCCTGGGCTGCAGAGATGCTAAATTATGTTAAATATGTACACTTTTTTTTCCCCAAATGGACTGTTTATGGAAAGAATTCACTGTCCAAAAGTTTTTTTATTTGTTCTCAGATTAATTTAAAAGAGCTCAGTATTTGGAACTAAATAGCAAACAGTATGTTTTCAATAAGTAATGGGAAAAATCGTTATATGTAAGCAGTTCTCTATTGTAGCTATTTCTAACCCATCATATTCCAAATTACACTGAAAAAAAAAATCACATTGGAATAACATAGAAAGGATAAAAAGAAAACTGAAAATGAACAGCTGTATCATATAAATATGTGACAACAACATTTACAGGATATATGACAAAGCATACAATGAATTTTATTTTTGAAAACAATGTTCTGAGTTTGGAAAAGGGCCAAGTCCAGGACCTCTGAAATTGCAGTCTTGCTAGCACTATTATATGATCTCCTCAGCTGCGCAGATGCAATATTAATTTCTTTACTTACTCTACGACTGCATATTAAAAAATCTTTTTTCCTGGAAATGTTCTCTAGTCATAAGATAAGACTTTGCTCATTGCATTGAATTTTTGGTTGTGTCATCATACTAGGCTCTGCTACCATTTCTCTAGGGAATTTTTATCCTTAGCATAAATGGTCTTTGGTACGGACTCATTCATAATGGTCAGAAGGTTTCAGTGAGGAGAGTGTGCTCTCCTCAGCTCTCTTCAGAGGGGAACAGGGAGAAAGCAAAAATTCTATTCAGAAGACACTTCTCATATTTTTAAAAATTTGGTAAAATATCTTAGTAATATTTTTCATTGGTAACTTAGATTGAAGAACGATCTGTGAGGTCAATACCATGTACACGGAAGCCTTAGTTTTCATCTCCAGTTTCTTTATTTGGTTAGAGATCTAGTTTATACACACAAATAAATTTTGCAACTGAAGAATCAAGAAACAGAAATAAGATATTGATGGAAATGCATGATGTATTTGCAACTTAAAATAGAGGTTTTTTCCACATCATTGAAAAGGCATTTCAAAATGGTTGCATTGAACAAATATTTTTAACTATTTTCACACACCTTTGAAAACAATGGCTGATACGAAGCCTCAAGCTATTTGTCATTCTAAAGAAGCTAATGAAAGGGGCCATGAAGTTGCAGAGCTTCTCTGAATTCCTCAAAAGGCTTTCCAGGTGTTCGTACTATTAACATGAGTACTGGCTGCCTGCTGACGTAAAGATGTGGGACCCATATACTTCCAGCCTGGATTCGCCTTGCCAAACTTTGAACAGTTCATGATGGTTAAAAAATCTCACCAACCGTGTTTCCTCTACAGCCAGTAGACAGACATGGGTACCCTCTGGAGAATTAATCACGTCTTAAGAGCTCTCAGTGTTGCAGGAATCTGTCCCTTCCTATTGAGCCCAAGAAGCCAAGGATGGGGAGCTGTGCCCATCACTGGCTGCCTGACCCAGGACTCTGTCTCCTCCTACTGTCTCAGGAGGACCTCTGTGCCTCGGCTTACTATCTGCTTTCTTTTTGCAGACTTCAGCCTGAATTTGCCTCCTCCCTGAGAGGAATCCCGCTCTTCAGAGAGTTCAAGCAGTCTGTATTGACCAAGTTTAAGGACTAACAAGAAACCTTCTAAGTACAATCTGCTGCACTGTTTTCTTTGCTATTTCATTCCCCTTCTCTATGCGGTGGTTGGAGAATGATGCACTGTGCTTCTAAATTCATGGCTCCATCATATAAGGCTGCTACCTCATATTGCATGCAGCATATCTGTACTGGCACACCCTAATTATCACACACTGAGTTTAATTTGGCAGTGATGGTCTATGTTAGTTGAAAAAAGTGCAAGACAAGAGAATTATTTGGGTTGAATATGTCAGAGAGCTTCTCAGTGTGCATCTTGCTTTCTTCTCTAAACCATCTAGATGAAAATTGGTATGATGAAATGTTAGTAATCGGACACTTTTTAAATATTCATGCACAAACCTGTTTACATCAAGCTCTGAAAACATCCATGGAAAAATTTCTTTTTGAAAATGTTTCCAGAGAGTGGAGCAAGAAGATACGGAGAAAAAAAAAAAGCTGAAAGAGACACAAATGATTTCTTTTTAGAGGACAACAAAATTCTCTGCGAAAGGAAAGTAGAAGTATCAAGAGCTGAAGCTTACCTCGTTTTCCTTCACTTAGAGGCATGAGAAAAGTAATCCTTGCTAGCATAATGGCACCACACTGTATTGGCAGTTATCTAGGATTTCCCTGAGGATACATGGCAAATACTCAGATGTACTAGGAGAAAAATGAAAGATAAGGAGACAAAAAAATTATGCCATTTTCTGAAACAATATTATGATGCTGTTTTAAAAATCCTTAGGAAACCAGTGCTACACAGAAGACATAAATGAACTATTTCATTATTTAACTACAAAGACTAAAACTGAAGATTACTTTTTAAAATTCTTCTGATGTCCTTGAATTCTGGTCTTCCCTTTAGTGTTTTGTACATTACAGAGTGAAATGTGGTTAACAAAGTCACTAATGCACTTGACTTCCTTATTCCCCTCTGGAACATATTTTACTTCAACAGATGTTTTCAAAATAATTAAATGGTGGTGAGCATGCATTATTGACAATGTCTGATGCCACACTAATGCACTCCACATTTAAACATTTGTTACCAGCAGGGCTGTGTGTTCAGGAATGTTCTGTTCTTTATAAATAACTTCTGTAAAGTGTCTGGATTGCAACCATGGAACAATAGAGAACTTATTATATTTCCTAAATATTAATGTGCCATGTATAAAATTATGCCATCACCCATTTTATAGTTAGTGATTTTTCACCATTATCACTTGTATGTTGCTCCTTAAAGCTTTTAAATTGTTTTCCAATGTTTTAAATCACTTTTAAATTCACCTCAAAGATACTGGCTTGGGTCCCTCTGAATGAAGATATTTAGACCTTGAAAGGACAGCTGTATGTCTGTGAAAATTCCTGCAATAGCTGCCAAAATTCTGTAAAAGCAGGCATATTACATCCACAAATTGCTAAGTATTAGTAGGAAATATATATGCTTGATGTTGGTTAAATGATATTATAACTTTTCCACATCCCTATGCACTTTGAAGAGACTTTCTCTTTTTCTTTTTCTATTACATTTAAAGAAAAAAAAAGGAAAAGGAAAAACAAAATTGTCCAACCTATGTATTGCAAGTTACATTATTAGCTTTTCTTAACATTTGGGAGGCTATTGCAACTGTACTGTAATAAAATTATATTAGCTGTTCGAACTAAACTAAAGCAAAGTCAGACTTTTTCTTTTATTAGGATTTAATGATATTATTATAATTAAGCTTCTCATTAATTTTTTCATGCTTTATATTGAGTTACTGTCCCCTGCAGATTTGAAATGAAATGATCATATAATTACAATATTCCATTTTTAAATTAGAGTATTTGCAATGTAGGATTGCACCTAGGGTTTTCTGAAATTATAAATCACGAGTAGAATTACAAGACTGCTGGTTTCTGTGGAACTTCATTAATAAGAAGGGCGGCAGAAAGAACGTTATGCTTAAATTCAGTGGATAAAAGCGCCTGATACCCAAGCAGAGGCAGAGTGAGGGTAAACCTGTACCTGTAGATACATACATGTACATGGGCATCAGACACAAATGTTACTGATATCTGTAATTAATACTAAAAAAGCTAAATAATCCAAATTAACAAGCCATCCAACCTTACACTCCTTCCAAGTAAAGCTCTGAGACAGAAATTATCATATACCTGGGATCTTTTAATCTGGCATTTACATCTTTGTAATTCTGACCTAAACATGTCAGAAATGTTTTAAAAGGAAGATTCCCAATAAATAAATTAATAATATTTCACAATTATATTTGTGTAAGTCTAATCAAAGGCCTTAACCATACATTTATTTGTTGGATATTCATATTCAAGTAGTGCATCCCTGTATGTACACACAAACCCAGAAACTAAAGAAATTAAAACAAACGTACTTGAACAAGATAAACAAAGCATACATTCAGCTTCATATCATGTTAGTAGTTTCATATGATAGCAAGATGTAAAACTGCACAAAAGAGGACCAAAGGTCAATATTCTCAAAACTAAAACCAATTGCTTCACTTGACATTCTTAATTAAGAACAATGTCAATATTGGAAGAAACTGTTCAAAGAATCACAATAAAGACAACTAAGAGAAAGTAGATTAATGTTCCACTTAATGTTCCATAATTAACATGTAGATTATGTTAAATTCAGGATGTTCAATCAGTATCTAATCCATATGCAAACCCATAAACAAATACAATTAAATGCATAAGCAACGGTAAGTAGTATCAAAAACTATAAGTAGTATCAGTTGGCAAACAGTAGTGATCATTTTCTTTTCCAATCACTCTGAAATCATCAGCACTGTTTGCAGATGTAGAATATTCAGAGACAAGACAGACTAAGCCAGCTCAAACTCATTGCTGAAATGAAAAATAGCAAAAACAGTGAGGAAATAGGAAATAGGCAGGAACAATTCAAAACAGTCATGGAAGAATTAAGACAAAAGCTCACTACCTTCCACAGAAAGAAATGAAAATCACGTGATTACAACACTTAAGAAAAGGAAAGTCTTCAAGAAAAACAAGAGAGTAGAAATCATTCAATCTTTGAAAAGGACATGGAAGCAAATATACATTATCTAAACACAGAAAACGTTAGTAGAATGTGGAGAAATGGAAAAAAAATACATAAAGAAGAAGAAAGCTAATGAAAATTTCACACAGTCATTTAAAATTTGCATTTGGTGCCTTCATTACAGTGTGCACTTTGCTCAGACTGCCAGGCACACTATGTTTGGAAAAAACTCAAACCACATTCAGTCTAAATATAAAGTATACAACATGTGAATATTGCCAGCTATTGTGTGATATGCACACAATTTAGTCAAGTTCGGAAAAAATAAGTAAACAGTGACTCACCGTGGAGCCACATCATCTCTCCAGGGAGCAAAAATGTTCTTCCTAAATATAAAAATAACATCATGAAAGCATTTTGTGAATTCACATGGCAGCTGTAAGCTGAAAGAATTCAGAAAGATCTTAATATTTAAAAATGAATCAATACTATAGGATTAAATTGTCAAAAGAACGGACATTTGATAGCGATACGAGCTCCTTAACTGCTACTGAAAACAGTGTGGATCATAAAGATTAAAGCAAAACAAATTGCCATAAATCCTTAAAGATCACTGCATAAAATCACTGAAGTAAGTGCAAGAGCACTTATATTAATAGGTGGCCATTTCTACCAATATTAAACTCCTGTCCGAAATTTTAATTTGAAAAGAAATTTTCAATACTTAAACGATGTGCTGAGTGAGCACTCTGATCCTGAGTATCATGTGAAATATTGCCAACCATGATCTACATGGTCTATGATTTTAGTCCATGGCAGAATATGACTCTTGAAAATGTTCATCACCCCTTCAAACCTGGATTTCTCTAGTCTGTTTTGCATTGTAACATATCTGTGGAGGAGGAAAGCGTGCATCATATTAGTGTTAGGACTATTAGTATTAGATTTTTTGTTTTTCTTTCATTTAAATGTGTTTGAGGACCAGAGAATTGGAGGCATATGAGATGACCTGTCTGTTTACAACAATGAACAGTTAAACACATTTCAAATTTTAAAGTTTAGAAACCACAGCTCATCAGTAATGTGTCAAACATACTTGAAAAATTCATGCCAAAGTTTGGAAGTGCACAGACTAAGAAACAGAATAGAAAGATTAAAATGGCATAAAGTATTTTGAAACTGTCCCTTTTTCATCAAAAAGTCCTTTCTTCAGACAGAAGATATCAGGTCAATTTTCTGTGTCAAGCTATCATTCTTGGTGGGAGGAAAAGGTTATTTCTGTCATTCAGTTCTAAATGTGACAAAATACACAAAGTCCCAAAAGAGAAAAGGGATAGTAGTGATGGGGAATATGTATTCTTTTGTTGACATTCTCAGCATACAAGGTAGCTGGACAGTCAGAGATAGATGCTTTTCAGGGAGCAGGTCAACAACACAGCCCTTGTGCTTTGCTCTGGCTCACTTCACTGGACTGGGTCATTGTCTAGTATGGTTCAGGCATCACAAATTTAAGCAGCCTCGCTTGGCCCTTGATACAGCTGGTCTCTGGAATTCGGGCAAAAGCTAAGAATCAGACGTAAAAGCTACTGAAAAGATAACATGGAAAGGAAGAGATCACATAAAGAAATCATTCATTTTCAAGTTGATTCAGAGACACTGAAGAAGCACTAATAATGCAATGACCCATTAATCTCATAAATGAGAGGCAGAGTGGCATAGCAAAACAGAAACCTACCAGAGTAAAAATGAATAGTTGCCGTGGAGGTACACTTCTTCCTGAGACTATATAATGACTGGTTTTGAATTTATTCACTTCTTCTCTAGGTTTAAAGAAAAGGATGAATATTTTACCCTGTTCTTACAGTTAACTAAGGACCTCATTGCAATGCTGTTTAAAAACAGTTATAGCTGCATTTCCAGATGAAGCTTATATCCTTTTTCAGCAGAGAGCAGAAGGTCTTCTTATAAAGGAAAATGATTTTCACAAAAAAAAAGGCTAACAGACAGGCCAGTCAATAAAAACTCTTTCTTTGCTTGCTCTCAAATTGTTTGCTCTTAAATGATAACCAGCAGAGCACATAGCTTTTGTTGTTGTTGTTGTTTTTGCTTTGTTTTGCTTTTTTTTCTACTGGTTTGTAAAGCAGACATAATTAATTTATAAGCACTTCTAATTAGTAGAGACAAGTGAACATTGCAAACCCACATGATGAGGAAGCTCCCCTTTAAAAAACTCTAAGTTTGTCATACTGCTCTAGTACAGCCTAAGTAAAAACCACCACTTGCTTGCAAGCCAGGGATAAAAATAAATCAGCAACAAATAACAGAAATAAAACTACACATCTTATTTAAAAATAACCTGATTTCAGTCAGGGCCTGGAGGAGAGAACAGCTAATTCTGATGTGTTGGAAAAGGTCTCAGAAAACAGTTGGGAATGTCTGCCTGTCCTGCCAGTCTCAGTGGGATGCCCTTCAGTGTCAAGCTTCAACACATGAATTGCTCCAGAACTGTCCTAAATGCTGTCTCGATTTCTGGAAATCAGGAATATATCCACCTTCTAAAAGTAAAACGAATGTGCTATGGACCCATGGTCCAAACCTTTTTGAATCCTCTTTGCCTTTGTACGTGTGGATGCCATAACCATATATGACCCACTGACACTTACTGGAAGTGGCGTTCATATGCAAGGGAAGTTAAATGATGTCAAATGTGTTAAACAGTGCTGCATGTTGAAGTGTAGAGATATCCAGGCATTTACACCAACAGGTGAAATGCCAACCCCCTACTGACTGACAGAAGACTCTCCAAACACGACCGAGTGTTTTTATTATATCCATCATGTTTACATTCTAGAACACGATAAGTTCAAAAGGAGACCGTGAAAAATGAAGTCAACAGAAAAGTGAATATCAGACAACAGGAAGAGAAAAAGACGGAGCATTGCAAAAGTCAGGATAGCTGAATTATGAGGATGATACTAACTCTGAAAGGGAAGTGCTTAGGAGGTAAGGAAATGAAAAAATACTCTCTGACAGAAGGGAGAGAATAACAATTATTTTCACATTCACACAATGATGCAATTAACGATTATATGTCCAGATATAGATAAGTTCCAAACTTAATGAGTGGTGAATTTGAGTTTTATTAGTTACTGGGCTATTTTTATAGGAATTCTAACAACTCACATTTGAAATTACTTTTGTAATATAATCAGGTTAATTGTTTTCAGTGATGTCACACTATTGTCAACACCATTAAAATACTTCATCCTAGAGGGAACAGTCATGTTGCAAATCTTGGACTACAAACTTATTTGAATAAGTGGAATATTTTCAGTAAAATATAAACATAACTTGTGTTTATTTATTTCTCCATCTATAATTTGATAAAAAGATGGAAGGAAAACTTTAACCAGTAGCTAAGGTTTGTTGAAATTATACACAATACTTTCCACTGCTGAAGCTGATCTTTTAAAGTAATAACCCTTGGTAAAATTTGTTACGATTATTTTCTAAATTTCTTTTTTTTAATCTATTTTATTTCCTTTTGTGGAAAATTAATCTGAAGCTTCATACAATGTATGGAGTGAATCTTGCATTTTGAAGAAAATTGAACTGATGTCCCAGTAAAAGTTCTCAGTACCTTTTTTAAAACAAGAGTATGCAAGTTTACATGACTTTTCTCTGAGTTCTAAGGGAATGTTTGTACCATTATAGCATAAAAAGTTTAGACTTTCTCTTCAAAGTTGCATGCAGTCATTCATATTAGCATAGCTCTGTAATAGAATTAAGTCATTTTCTCCAAGCATATATGATTTAATTAATACTTTTTTACACTGAAGCTAATAATGACAATGTTGTTTAGAGATGTGGGTATAGTAAAGGAATGCAAGACAGATGGGAAGTTTTCTTTTTGCTTTGATATCCAGCAGCTTTAACAATTTGACTGCGGCTGAGTTTTAGTTATCCATGTAAGGGTAAGAGTAAGATGTTGTAATTCCATTTCCCATCAACTTTATTAATCAAGTCAATTTGTTTAGTCACAAGATTTTTTTGCCACACTGTAAAAATAGTTTCAAAGGGTTAGCCACTGTTAACTTCATAAATGGTTCAAATGTATGTCAGCTTCTCCACTCTCCATTTGTTTGCCCCAACCTATATTTTTAATAGGCTAAAATAGGAAAGGTTTGCTCTTTCTGTATTAGGAAAATAAGAGGGGAAAACAAGAGGCAAACCAAGTCTTCAGGGAGTGTGTCAAACCCCTAAGACAAACAGAATTTCCTTGGAATTTTCAACATGTGTTTTCTATTGAAGCCATTGTCAAGATAATTTTCTTTGTAAAACATCAGATTATAATGAAAGGTGTTTGGGACTTCACAGTATACAGGGTGTCCCTACAGTAACTTAGATCTCCCATGAGTTCTTTATAATAATACCTCTAAGTTGTGGGGAGAAAATAAAAGGTTTTAAAGTGGGTTTTAAATGTATTAAGACATTCAGAATTTCATATGCTGGTATGAAAATATTTCATTTATCTTTCATTAACATGTAAAAATTGTGTTGGTTTAAAATGTGACTTAGCTAAATCAGCACAAGTTTCCCTCCTGCCTTAAGTATGGTAGTATTAGTTTTCTGACTGAACAGTCATACTTCCTTACAATTAACATCTTAAAACAGAAGTATCCTTTCACTTACTCTAGTCAGTTTTAGAAGTATAAACACATTTACTTAATTCCCTGAAATTAAGACAGTAAAATATTCATGCAGACTTACAAACTTTATCTAACCAGCTTAATAAGCAAACCATCATGTTTTCTAATATATGAAAAAGTGTAAGTTAATTTTAAGCAGTTACATAAAAATAAATAAGATCTCAGCACACTACTTTAAACAAGGATTCTTAATCTAAGATTTTGATCTGCACAGCATATACAGTTTTAATGATCCTAACATTACATACACTATTGCTTTTTAATCTATTTCATCGCTATCCCCATTGGAGACCTAGTTACTGCAAACCATTCAAGTTACTAGAAAATGTTGACACTGGTATCTTGGAAAGTGTAAAAGAATCTTTTTTTATTACAAATCACTACTACCAGATCTATGATATTAAAAGAAAAGCACAGGCCTTTATCTCTCTATAATTTCAGCGACTAGTTAATTCATCCTGTATCTTCTACATAGGAAATATGTAAAGCCTTCATCAGGAGAAGAGAGGCTGAATCCCAAGGAATAAGCCATGTGACTTTTTCTCCTGAACCATATTTAAAACTACAAGATGAGTTTCCTAATTCAACTAAGTGCTATGGGTGGGTTTTGTGTGTTTTTTGCTTGAAATATTTCATAGCACCCCTAAAAATGCATTTCTTTGTTTTCCATGTAAAAGTCAGTTCTGCAGCAGGGGAAAAGAAAAAAAAAATCTTCTCCCTCCACCATAGAGAAGAGAAAAAAAGATGAGGCAATGTAAGAAATGTGGGAAAGCGATGTACGACATGCCCCACAGAGGACTACAGCAAAGAAATCCAGACTGAACACCTCTGGATTTGCTGTGGTTGCTATATGAGTAAAGAGGCGCTGATTGAGTGAATTTGGCTAGCTGTCTGTGCCAGTTCAACAACAAAACTTCCCACAGTTCAATTATCCACAAAAGCCTTCCATAATATCACTGGGAAATGAACTGCCAGCGTTCCTGCTGAACAGCTGCTTTTTCCGTAAACTGGCAGAAATGCTCTTCAATAAACATTTATGAGCCCGTGAGACGGAGCCGTCCCTTTCTGCCGAGCGGCTCGGCTGCCAGGACGGGCTCCCCGAGAGGCATTTCTACCTGAGCGCGCTTTGCCAGATTGATGAGCCTCATTCCGACAGCTGACTTTTTGTGCAGGGAATTTGTTTGGCATGCGCAAGCTGCTTACATCAATATATTATTAAAAGGGGAGGAGGGAAGAGGACACAGACAAAAACTTGCAGCAGTACCTCAGCTTGTCTGGTTCTCTGTGTATATACATATAAATATCTATTTATATTTATATTCAACATTTATATATCTCTAAATGTAGTATATTTGTGTCTACTGCATATGTGTGGAAGACTAATTGAAATAAATATATATTCACACATACATATATATTTATTTTTATACTTATATATATCTCACTTAATCTTGCTTTCCTTTTTTTAACAGAGGTCAGCTGCCTATGAAGTGGCATCTTTCCTTTTCCCAAATATGTGTACATCTCCCCTGCTGCCTCTCCCTCTGCATCCTGAGTGCCATTTTTTTTTTATTCCCCCTAAATTCTCAGTGGTCCTTAGTACAAACATGCATAGAAAGGTTACTCAGCGGGTTTGCATAGTAAACACAAATGGATATTGTTCTTGACATCTTGTGAACTTGTCTCTCTCCCTTGTATCTTGAGAGAACATAGGACCTTCTGGGCCTGTACGAGCTTTGCTGTATTTTTAATGACAGTCCCTGAAATGCAGGGGAGCAAGATGTTGTCACCTTGGCATATTTTATCCCTGATCAAACATTAGTTGGCAGCTGTTGTAAACTTGTAACACTGTCTCATCTGCGCCGGCTGCTGGCTTGGTGGCCAGAGAGCAAATTCTCACCCAGTTTGATCTTCTTCACATCTCTCTCTGGCTCCCTTACATCCACTTCAGGGCCCTGCTTTTCCACTTTGCGTGAGGAAATCCTTCCATTAATTAGGTGCAGAGGAGAGTTAGTAAGGAACCCAACACCCTGCATGAAATATTCTTTACTAAACTCAGGGTAAATGTCTCAAGACAGTAAAATATGTAAAATCACTAACTGCAAATTCATATACACAGGTAGTAGCAGACACGAAGCTATGTGCTGCATATAAGCTTGTTTGCTCTTTATCCTGACTAGTTGGTTTAACTGAAAATCTGTTCTTTTTGCTCTGCTTTTTATTATTTTGTAAAAACATAATATTTGCTTATAAGAGGGGATTCAGTGTTAAGAATACGACAAGTAGGCAGGATTATGGAATGTGCTTACCATCTTCTAGTAGATAATAATTGCTTAAGCACCACCATCAGTGCAAACTTACCAAAGCTTATTTTGATGGTTTGGAAAAAAGTGTGATTTTTGTTTTGTCACTTATTTTTGTGGTCTGAGGGTCCTCGTTATTTTTGAATATGATGTTAATATTTGGGTATCACTTGGCAACTCTGCACTTGTGTTTATAATCTTTTTTTTTAAGTCAGCGTAAAAGGCAGGAGTTATGGAAGCAGTCTTTAATTCTTTCATTGTTATCATTGAACAGAAAAGGGAGTATAAAAACCTAGCAATTCCACTTAGAATATTACTGACAAGGTATTCTATAACAAAGTTTCTCAATTTGAAGCCTCTTTACTACATAATTATTTTTTTTTCTCATCCCAAGACACTACTATCAAAGACTTTGTTTCATTATCATCTTTCCCAATGCCCAAATGACATCTGAAGATCATACCTACATCATCTACAACTCAGTAGTGGCAAATAGTCATTACAATTAGAAATTGTCTATCTTAAGAAATTTACTGCAGTTATTTTGATTAGGTGGGTGGCCACTGACATAGAATCAAGTCTATATGCAAGAATACTCAAGAGAAGCCAAGATTGCTGGAGGCACGATAAGGACCGGCTCTCTAAGCATCTCAAGACACTGTAGAAAGTATTCTCCTGCACAGGCCAATGAAATGTTAGGCAAGTTTATAAATCCAGGGAGGAAATACTGAGATTATGAATTGCCCTTGTCAAAATTTATATCATTTTGAGCAGTATTACGTTATTTTTTTCTTTACTACACTGGGAGGAGAGAGGGGGAAGGTAGAAGAATTTGTAGCACTTGGAAAGGTAAAGGGAGGGCAACAAGGATAATCCAGGATTAAAGAAAATGAGCTGCAAGGACAGCCAGAGATATCTTTAAACCACATAGCCCATAGGGAAGTTATTTAAAGAGGGAATCTTTTGGAACACACTGCCAGCTCAGGTTATTTTTTTAGAATTTGTACACAGGCAAGACATACATGAATGCAAATAAGAAAAGGAATGCAGCTGAGGGGATCACAAAAATGTAATATGTCTGGGATCACATGTACTTCACTGTAAAACGAACCTGAAGTGCAGTACTCAAAAAAGATCTTAAAAAAAGGGAACAGATTTATAAAAAACAGGTAACTGCTTATTCAAGTCCTGTGAAATTATCATGATTTTATAGTAAAATCATTGTGTGAGACACTGCCAACGTAAAAACTATTTCCTCTCTGAAAATGACATTTTACAGCTCAATTTCAAATAACTTCCAACTCTATCCATATTACTAAATACATTATAATTTTTTTTTGCACTGTACTTTTTTTTTTTCATTTAATAAGCAGTCACTGCTTTACCCAAACACTGTTTCATCTGTTTTCTCTATCATTAAGGCAGTGACAAGTAGATCTTGCAGGAATCTTTTCGTTTTTTTCCCCCAAACCTTCGAAGTAGATACTGACAGAGAAGATGTTGCCATTTCAGAGTTGCAGTGGTGAAAGCCATTTTCAGGACAAGGGAATAAGAACCCAAGGAGACAGTGGGCAGAGCTCCTTTCACATGCTATATGATTACTTTCAGTGGAAGTAGCAACAAGAGAAAAAGAAGCCTTTTCTATATATTGCCAGGGAATAAAGGAAGTATAAGAGAAAATAGACTATTTTGTCAGAATTCCTGAGTAAAGTGAAGACATTTGAACAGTTAACAAATACAGACCCTATTACCTGTAACTCCACAAAGTCACTGTGAGAGAGTGAGAGAGGCAGTCTGTGCACTGTGCACATCAGATATGCCTACAGCCCTGAAAAATACGGTCACTGTTCTTTATTCGAACCCTGAGATACAAATGATATAGCATTTGTTACACAGGTAGTAAGGCTGGTGTTAATAAAACAAGCTTTTGAGAAGCTCTTCAAAAGAATGTGCTTGCCATCTCTCAGACTCATTACAGTGTAAGCATTTCACATGATAAATTAGATGAGGTTGCAACCCAGTTCAGTCAGGTCTCGTGCCTGTTCATCCATCTGACTCCCCGGAAGCCTGAGTAGCAGTCCAGTGGGGATCAGCAGCAGAAAATCCCAGCATCTTCAGCTCCTGCACAGTTTGGCAAGCAGCTTCATGTCATGATACTCAAAAGATCTCCTGAGCTGCCAAGCAGATTGCATTGGGGCTCCCAACACACTGACTCCTGCTCTTAGATCCGAGTAGCTTTCCAAATCACACAAAACACTTTGCAAATCAATTCCAGAGGTTTAAAATCTCACTCTGCACATAAACACAGGTGAGAGTCCAATAATACCTTTGTGATGCAAAACTGCCTAAAAGAAATTTTGAGGAAAATCGTTGCTTCAAAACTATCAAAATGTTCTGCTTTGATTTTTATTTTTATTTTTTGACAAAATTAGGTAGGTGAGCACATTTAAAGAAAAGCTATATTTAAAAGTGACTGAGAAATCAGTCTGACAGAGCAGTACCAAAATAAAAATACCCCACCTGCAGTCCTTGTAAGTATTTTTCATCATAATTTAAGTGACTAAGTGAAAATCATCACGCATTTAGACAAACACCTGTTAAAAGTTTCATATGCTCACAGAAATGTGCACGTGCTGAGGTAGCTAATACCCCAGGAATGAGCAAAACACATTCCCTGTTTGGCAGACAGAAATGCTGGGTCGTGTTTTGCTACATGATTTTGGTGGTGTCAGAAGTCAGACAAACTGCTGTGCACCTGAGCACAATTCTGTGAACTGATGGTTTGCCTTCAAAATAGTTTCAATAAGAGACCAGGACATAATTTCATATTTTTGTCACCTCTTTTGTAGGGAAGTCTGAAGGCAGACGATACAAATGCAAGCAGGCAAATGTTTTTATAAATCCTGGCAGTGAACAACCACTTGATTATCAGCGCGATTCACTTCCTGTTTCTTCATACCTTCAAATCAAAACTGTCTGACTATTTTTCTGGAAGCTATAGACTCAGCACAGGTCAGCTCTGTGAGATATAATGCCCTGTGATAAAAGAAGATCTGACTAGCAAATCTAGTGGCTATAAGAATCTGCAGAGACTCAACAGAAGCAGATTAATGGGGCCTCAGGTATTATAAGGTTAATTTTAAATACTGCAGAGGAATCTAATCTCACTGGTCTTACTATCAGGAAAATAAAATTGGCATTCACTCTTTAGGAAAGCTTGGGCCAACCCAGATTTACAATTGAGGAGGCTGATCAAAGTCTGGGGAGACTATTTCTTTAGCATGACATGATGGCTCGTTCTCATAATTTGGTGGCTACTCCCAGAAGGGAGGAATCATTGCAACTGATCCAGATACACCATGAAATGTAGAAGACATAACACAATAAATCAAGACAAAAGCTCTGTACAGTGGACAAAAATCCTCAGACTATCACTACACACCTGGCGTCAGGTTAAAGAATGTATCAAGTATTGCCCAATGCAGTACATCATGGCTGAGCAGAGGAAAGTGGTTATCACAGCCTTCCTTTCTATTTCATAACCAATTCCTATATATATCATATATTTTTTCCATCCTGACCTGAACAGACGACATCTGCAAATTCCAGAGCAGGCCACAATTCTCGAAAACAAATCAAACAGGTTGCCTATCCCGATCCTAATTTGGAGCAGGGATTTTATCCTTAAATAGACGTCTTTCCTGACAGCACTGTGCCCTGTTCACCTGTCCAAGGTGAACAGCTAACTCTCCAACTGTGGATTTTACAATTCACACAGCTAGATGTTCATCAAAAGTAAGTAAGAATGGAAACAACGCTAGACACCAGTAGATAGAACTCTCTGTTGATGTCCTGGTTCCAGTGAATTTTCAGGGGGTTTCAGCCTGTGTTTCCTGCTCCTAAGCACAGGTGACTCTTCTATCAGGTCAGTATAATTCTTGTACTTTAGAATTGTGCACTCAAAATCAAGAAAAAGCAATAGAATTAGGTATTGCATTACTGCCGTCTGCCTTGGACCTGGCACATTAAAATGGCCTCTGATAATGAGGGCCTTGCTTTTGATGGATATATTATATCTTTTAATTTCTAAATAACGTAAGCACACTTCCTTCTGGGTCTTGTAAAAGAATTCCTAAAATTCTTGTCTCAAATGATGAAATAAATTAATGTTAATGGGATTAATTTGATCCATTTATCACTGCTCCCACTTCACTGTGTAGGACTTAACCTATCGATACACACCGCAAAATGAGACAGAAAATATTATTTTCTGAAGTCTTGGAGTAGTTGATTTAACAAGATATTTAGCGGAGAGGATATTGATAGGAGACATCAGGAAGAAGATTTTTCTGTATTTTTCTTTTTAATAGCCTTAAGAATGTTAATCCTTATTTTTACTTTCTTTCTCTCTCTTTTTTTTTTTTTTTTTTTTTTTTTTATTTTTTTTGGTAAGGGTTGAGGAGTAGGGGACCTTATGCATAATTTAATTGCTTTGTCTTTCTCCCTCAGGTCACTATATTATATTATATTGAAAAGTAATTATGCAGCGAAAGTAAAATGTCAAAATGCAGATGTCTGGTAACAAGTAGTGCAGATGTGAATGATTCTATTATGTGCCATCTTGCAGACATCTTTATACCTTTCCTCTGAAACTTCACTCTATGTGCTTATATGTTTGAGTATTTATGCACTCTGGATAAGATTTGCTTTTCCCCCCTCCTTTGCAACATCTAGATCCCAGGCTGGGTTGCCTAGTTGGCAATGATTGATTACCCAATATCTAATTAAACCTGATCCAATCACTTATTATGCAGAGTGGAACAAACAAACTGAAGTCGACTGTCAGACCCGTGATTGATGATACTGCCAATCCAGCTTTTGTTGCATCTAATGTCCTGACGCTTGTTACAACCAGCCAAAGCTGCACTGGACAAAGCGTTCTGTCACTCTTCACACAAATTCACTCCCCACCCCCTACTTCTTCCCTTTCCCCCAACTCCTCTTAGAGGAAAAAAAAAAAATTATTGAGAACAGCAGAGGTTCTGTTTGGGTTAGTGTGTACAATGAGATCAAAGTCCCCTGGAGATCCCCAGTCCTTAAGTGGCAGGGAGTGGAAGAAAAAGAGTATGTGTATGTGGAAGGGGGGCTGGCAGGAGGTGCACTTGGTATGGTAATGAACCTACCTTAGGGAGAGTGACAGATATGACATTAAAGCAAACCTAGCAGGGTAATAATTTCTTTTCTATTGTCTGCCAAGCAGGATTCTCTTCGCAGCTCTCATTTATAAATTTTTCAGTTTTAATGTTTTAATTATTTAAAATGCAAATAGGTTCCTGAAGAAAGAAGCAGAAAATACAAATTCCCTAAACAAATCCAACTTTTGAGGCTGCATTCGCACATTGGAAAAACCTTTTTCTTGTGCCTTGTATTTAACATAGGTTAGGTAAGTCATTTTTTGTGAGCCAGGATTTAGCCCAAGTTTTGTACTTTTCCATTTTCATATTTTTCATTAGTTCAAGCCATTTTTGTTTTATTTGGTTTTGAGTACTAACAAAACAAAAAGATCAGATTTCTACAAGATTCAAAGAACTAGTTAGAAAAATGGAAGATTTTTATATGATGGATTATTTCCTGGCACCATCTGTTTTTCAAAGGCTGTATTTAAGTATAAAAGGAATTTACATGATGTGATGATTACTATCTCCTCACAAATTCAAAAGATCTGTATAATTTACCTATTCTCTGCGTATATGTGCACATGAGTCTCACATGATAAACTGATGAATTGGAAAGTATATTTTTAAGAACCTTATGAAATTAATCATTTACTTACAATTATATCAGCTGCTTAGTGATCAACCTTCCTAGAATTCTGAGCTTCCAGACTCCTGTGCAGCAGCTTCAGACAGTTGGCATTGGAAGAATAAACAAATAAATCAGCAAATCTGAAAACATTTTGAAAGTTTTACTCCTTGCTAAAAATCCTTGCAACAGTTACCTTTTCTGGAGGAAAAAAAAGAGGAGCAGCATTGTAAGCCTTTTATTTTAGGCAAGTAAACAAACTTTAAAATTGCATCATTCTTTTTGCCTCTCAGGCTAGACAGAAAAGCTCTACACATTTGGGCAAAAGCTGTTAAAGGGCCCAGGCCAGCACATTTTAGCTCAGTACTTTATCTAGAAAAGATCTTATAGATTATTTATGGATATATTTTAAAAGTAATCATTTCACTCCTCTGCTCTACTTCTTAGATCCAAATGGTAAGTAAGAGTTCATGAAATTGTCCTAACATCTCTAATGAAAACTCTTAAATCACACACCAAAAACCTGTTTCTGTAATGAAAAATGAATCAAGAAGTTAGATTATTGCAATATTTTACCTCTAGCAGTCTGTGACGAGCCACAGTACTAGCAGTGCCATACACAACTGCCAGCCAAATGTGTAGTCACAAGTTACTAGCCCAGAATTCTTGCCTTTTGGAAAGAATAAATGTGCCAATAATAATCCCGACATTTATCTATGTTTTTGTTAGAGGAAAATCTGATTTAATGTGTTATCATTTAAGAAGCTTAATCTTCAAAGAAGAATTTAATGCATCTAGTGTCTACAAAATTTTGAAAAGAATTTAGAGGGACAGCTAGGTACAATTCAGCATTTATTTACCAGCAAAGGAAGACAGTTATGGAAGCAAAATAAAGAATAGGAAATATCAATGTGAAAAAAAAATTAAAAAAAGGAAAATTTGGGTGAGTGAATGTTCAGTCCCTATGCTGACAATGTGACATATAAAACAATATATGGCCCTTTTCATGTGAGTGCTTGAAACAATCAAGGACCTTGACAAGAGTATTTTTTCAGGCCTAACTATGTTGCACTGACAGATTTTCAAGAAGGAAGAGAAACAGATTTTCTGGAGCATACAGAGAAATATTCTTCTGAAAAAGACAATTTTAAAAAGAAGAGTGTAACTGTCTACAGGCACTAGAAGTATTTCCCCAAACATCCAGATGCAGATGTTTCAATGAAAATCCCATCTTGCATAAAACATCTAGTGAATATGGAAGTGATGTCTATATAATTCATGTTAATATAAGTATCAGCGATCCTAGTGATGTCAGCTGAACTATCTTAAATAACACGAGAAATAAGCATCTAACATTCAGGGATTCTCTGAAGCTTAGAACTAACACACATACATACATACATATATATATATGTAGAGAGAGAGAGAGAGAGACTGAGAGAGGGAGAGAAAGAGAGAGACTGAGAGAGCTAACACAGCCTGGAGATAGTGTTGATTTTAATTTTACATCTCAACTGTAGTTGGCCATTCTGTTTTGTCCTGAACTAAATTGTAGTGGATTCCACGGCAGCCCAGAATTATAGCAGTGCAAAAGGGAGGAGATTCAAGCCCTAAATATTTTAATCATGCTGACATAACTAGTGTTAAGAAAAATGGGAGAAGGAGGAAGGGAGGGGAATTCCAGGAAACAAAATAGGCTTCTAACAGCATTAAAAATAAATGTTTTACGCTAGGGCAATAGGAGGCTAACATTACCAAAGGAAGCTAAATTTAGCCTGTGAAAGGTTATCTTGGGCGAGCACTTATGGCACATTTCTCTAAATTTTCACTTCAATTAATCTCCAGAAATTCTGTGTCTGATCCCAGTGACAGTAGCCTCTGGCTTCTTCAGAACAACTGCCGAGGAAAAATTATCTGACACATATCAAACAAGCAAGAAATGACACTGGACAACATTAATCAAAACTTTCTCATTTCCTGAAGAATTAAGCATTAAATAATTAATTCCAGCACTACAGGCAGCTGTAAAAGAGGCCTCGTGCTTCCCCGCTGGTAAGAATTTGTCCTTGTCTAAAAGACTAGATTGATATATTTATTATTTATCAGATTAATCATGGCCAAGAACATTATAGATTGGCAGCCAAGCCCAGACAGTGATATTGTAGTGGCCTGTTAACTGGTGTTGGAAAAGAACCTGGTACTTCAGCAACATTCAAAAGGGGAAAGGGTAAGACAGTTTGCCCTCAAGCATTATTAATAAAATAAATAAATAAAAATAAAAAGGAAGGAAGAAGGGAGAAAATGTGGGGAAAAAAGCCAAAATGCTTTTTTAATTAAAAATATAAAAAAAGAAGAAGAAAAAAAGAAAGAAACTGAGCAAAGACTGATTCAGCACCTCAGTGGAAGCTGCTAGCTCCTGAGGTTATTTTTTTATTTCTGCTTGTTAGGGACTGAAGGAGGCCCTTAGGATGTAGGTCAGAATGTGAACTATTCTAAGTGAAGTCACAATCATTAGTTCTAAAAGAGAGTTTTGGTGACAGACATATAAATCAATTTAACCAGCACATACAAGAAAAAACACTTCCATCTCTTCATTTTCCTTATGTTTAACCAGGTACTGAAGCTGTGAGACTGGATCTACTGTTCAGGTTTTCTTTCATTTACAATAGCTGGCCTTGGAACCAAACAGCAGAGTAACAGGAAGCTATGCCCTTAGGGGATCAACATGCAAAGTTCCTTCAGGTTAATTGACAAAAAACAGCAACAAAAAACAACAACAACAAAAAAAGTCATATAATTAAACCATGTAGTCCATTTATTTAGTAGCATCCTATATAGAATTTTATTTTTGCATCATGAAGAGAGGATTTCTTCCTTCTTTTCAATAACAATACACACATGGCTATAGGAAAATATAGTTAGAGATTTTTCAATATTCTTTCCAAATACCAACCTTTCATTTGCATTTTTTTTTTAATTATGTTCTTTTGGTGACAGAAGAATGAGCAAGATATTTTATGTCCTCAAGAAGTCCATTCCTATGTGTGCCTGATCTTCTCCTTTCAATTCACCTACACATTATCTGGCAAAAAGAGCAGAACAGGAGAGCTGCTATAAGCTGGATGTGTGAGAAGTGATCAGATTTAGGGAAAACTTTGTCTTTGCACAGACCAGAAGTTCCCTGTCCCTTGCTAGTCTATGAGAGTGGCAATTTCAGGGTAGTTGGCAAGGTAAGCTTTCTATTTTGAAAAACTGAATAAAAAGAAAATGAATGACAAGAAAATCTGGCCCTTGAAAGAGCAGAAAGAACAGTTAGTCTCAGCCATGCGTCTTTGGTCTAGGTCAGGTAATGAAAATTTGATATGAATTCTATTGAAAACATAAGAATGACCATATCAGGTCACATGAAAGACTCATCTATCCCAGTCATCCCCAGCAAGGTCAACCTGTGGATGCTTAGGGTAAGGCTATAGGACAGTATAAAACAAGAGATCTGGGAACCATGGGTTTCCCATGGTCTTAAGTTCTGGGAGTCAAGGATTTCCTAAACCACAGGAGGAACCTTCCAAATATTTATTCTTTATGCATTTTTTTCTACCATGACCTTGTCTGCTTGTTTCTTGAATCCATTTATGAATTTAGCACCTGCAGTGTCCTGCAGTAATCAGTTCCACTATTAACTATGCAATGCAAAAGAAATATCTCCTCACATCTGCTCTGAACCAGCTATTTGCTTGTTTCTTTTGCTGTCCTCTAGGTTCTGAATAAGCGACAATGAACAGTCTCCTCTTTAACTGCTTCATGGGGATCAAGAGGCAACCAATATTGGATATACTGATTCCAGGAGTGCTATCAATAGTGTTTCTCCACTTTTCAGTGTTATCTGTACTTTGTGCTTTCAAGTACAATAAGTTAGATGCTTCAAATACCGATTATTTTCTCTCATATTTCTCAGAGCTTGTATTTAAATTCTTTATTTTCATGTAAGAAGCAGATCTTTTTCTTTTCAGATACCTGTGAAGACTGCCTAATGAAACAATGAAAAAAATGCAGACGAGAAAAAGGAAGCATTTGTTTATATGAATTTTTCTGTCTTCCCAATTCTTCTGCCAATCTCTATTCTTAAAACAATCTTGCAATACTCATGATTTTTATTACTATAAATAGAGACTACACAGAGAAAAGCAGCTTGTCTTCTGGTGCACAGCAAACACTTCAAAGAGAGCTTTGGTAACTAACTTAAGGATGTGCTGATCACTTTTAAAATTAGATCATTGACTCTGGTGTGTATTAAGGATGCACAAAAACATACAAGGAGTAATTAAGAAAAGAAAATTCAACATATGTTTCTGCAGAGGCTGCATGTGTCTGATTAAATCAACTGGGCAAACATTGACAATTTTTATAATCCTCTAGGCTAGCAGTATAGACTGCAGCCGTCTTAATGGGGGGGATGTTCAGTGATTCCTGAAAGAAAGAAAAGAAAATTGTCCCTGGTAATCTATTTATATAAGCCTTTTGGTGTATGATAACCACCAATGACTTCTACAATACAGGTGAGAAATCACCATCAATACTTCGATGGGATCACCACTATCTCTCCCTCTGTGGCTGTGTGGATCTGCTCTATAGACCCATTCAACACAGTAAGGATAAAGATGTGACTCCATACACTTCCTCATAGATCCACTGTGCTGCTAATTCCTTGGCCAGTTGTACTCCCACAGTTTGCCAAGGCTCTCTTCTCTGTGCAGGCTCACAATTAATCCTGCTGCTTAGAATGCTCTTATGCAACTCCAGATTTTTTAAACAGGGAATTAAATAAGAAAAAAAATCTTTCAATGACTCAAACAGGTAAAGATGCTTAGATATCTACAATGTCTGCACACAGTTAAATTATTCAATGATTTTTAGGGGAAAACACTTTCAAAGAAACGTGTACAAAAACTCACAGATGAAAATGCCTACACAATGAAGATACGTACACAATCTTTGACATGACAAATTTTTTTTTTTCTTTTTGTTAGATAGAGTTTAATTTTATTAATTGCAATGGTCAAAAATGAAGTACAAATACCACCATTTTCTGATCTAATTCCAGAAGTACAGTGTGCAGTTCTGCTCTGATATCTTTCTCTGCTTCCTGGAGGACCCAAAGAACTACATTTGAAGCAATTTTTATTAACTCCAGTTTATGTCATCCAAGCAACTGAAGTTCTAAACTGATAGAATAATTTTTGAAAGAATGTAAGAGATCTTTCATAAAACCTTTATAAAGAAAAGCTTACTGTACATTCTGAGCAAGTGTCAAATGTGTCACATCTGCATATTAGGCTGCTGTTCTGTAAAAACAGGTTTATTACCTGACATCACATACTTGTCACATTTCTCCTCAGAGAAAAAACAATGTAAAAGGTCAGCATAAAATACTGTGCTGTGAATCTATGGAATAGTTCATAAACATCTAACAGTGTAACTGTGCTTTTATATAAAATAGAAAATTCTGGATATACTGAAAATGAGCAAAATTATTTTTGACTTACATGCTCTTATATTTATTCCTATTCATAATATTCCTATTCATATTCCTATTCATAAATTACATGCACAATCAGCATCTGAACATTACAGATATGTGTCCAGACACTCTTCAAAAATAGAAAGATGGAAGAGCCAGGAAACTACAGGTCAGTCAGCCTCACTGCAATCGCTGGAAAGGAAATGGAGCAGCTAATGCTGGATATCATTTCCAAGCAAATTAAGGTAATCAGCAGTGAGCAGCGAGGCAGATTGGGAACTGGCTGAATGACACAGCTCAGAGGGTTGTGATCAGTGGTGTAAAGTCTAATTGGAGGCCTGTAGCTAGTGGTGTTCCTCAGGAGTCAAAACCGCTTTCAGTGTTTAACTTCAGCAACCTGCATGAAGGGATTGAGTGCACTCTCTGCAAGTTCACTGATGATTCCAAATTGGGAAGAGTAGCTGATATACAAGGACTATACAAGTACCTGATATATAGGACTGTGCTGTCATTTAGAGGGACTCAACAGACTTGGAGGATGGGCAGAGAAGAGCCTTATGAAGTTCAATAAAGGGAAGTGCATAGTCCTGGTTTTGGCAAGGAATAGATGTCAGTACAGGCTGGGGATTATCCTGCTGGAAAGCAGCTCTGCAGAGAACCTAGGACTCCCGTTGGAGCAAGTTGACCAGGAGCCACCAATGTGCCCTTGTGGAGAAAAAGGCCAATTTTATCCTGAGCTGTATTAGACAGACAAGTGAGTCAAGGGAGGTAATCCCTCTCCTCAGACTGTGTGAGGAACATCTGGGGTACTGTCTCCAATTCTGGGCTTCCTAATAGCCCAGAGCTATTAGGGTATAGAGATATGGCATTATTGGAGTGAGTCTAGCAAGAAAATACTAATATCAAAGAATTACAGAATGGATGAGGTTAGAAGGGATCTCTAGAGATCATCTAGTCCACCTATCCTTCTCAAGCAGGGACACCCAGAGCATATGGCACAGGGTGACATCCAGGAAGGTTTGAAAGATCTCTAAAGAAGGAGACTCCACAACCTCTCTGGAAAGCCTCTTCCAGGACTTTGTCACTCTCACAGTAAAGTTCTTCCACATATGTGGATGAAACTTCCTGTGTTTCAATTTGTATTCATTTCCCCTTACCCTATTACAGGCCACCATCAAGAAGACTTAGGCCCCATCCTCTTTAGATAATCCCATCAGGTACATGTTGATAAGATCCCTTCTCAATCTTCTCCAGGCTAAACAGGTCCAGCTTGCTTAGTCTTTCCTCATAAGACAAATGCTCCTATCCCTTAATCATCTTTTTTGCTCTATGCTGAACCCTCTCTAGAAGTTCCACATAAATTGCACTGGGAAGCTCTGAACTGCACACAATATTACAGGAGTGGCCTCACTAGAGTCGAGTATAGAGGGGGAGGATTACCATCCTCCACCTACTGGCAACTCTAAAGCAAGCCAGGAGCCCATTGGCCTTCTTTGCCACAAGGACACATTGTTGGCTCTATGCCAGTTAACATATTTAACACAGTTGACCCACCATGGGATAACATGGGATAGCTTCAAGTCCTTCTCCACAGACCTGCTTTCCAGCAGGTCAACCCCAAACCTGTTTCAGTGCATGGGCTGATTCCTGCCTAACTACTAGTGTGGGGTTGCATTTGTCAAACTTCATGAGATTCCTCTCTGCCCACTCTCCAGCCTGCCCTGGTCTCTCTGAAAGACAGCACAGTCCTCTGGTATATCAACCACTGCTCCCAAGTTTGGATCATCAGCAAATGTGCAGAGGGTGAGTTCTATCTCTTCATTCAGGTCCCTGATGAGTAAGTCAAACAAGACTCGACACAATATTGATTCCTAGGGGACAACGCTAACTGCAGGCCTCCAGCAAGACATTGTGTCGCCGATTACTGCCGTCTGAGCTCTGCCATTCAGACAGTTCTTAATCTGCCTCATTGTCCATTCATTTAACCTACACTTTCTGAATTTTCTGGGAGGATGTTATGAAGAGAGTGATGAAAGCCCTGCTGAAGTCAAGATAGCCAACATCCACTGCTCTGTCCTCATCTGCCCAGCCTATCATTACAGATGATTCTCAGACTGTTTAAGCATGATTTCCTCATGGTGAACCCAGGCAGACTACTTCTCAACGAAGGGAAAGTCTTCCTTTCTCCAGACTTTTTCTTTTTGTCTCCAAGGTCCAGGATTCCTGATATTTTCCCTTAGTGGTAAAGATTGAGGCAAAGAAGGCATTCAGTAATCTGTCTTCTGTGTACCCTTTGTCACCAGGGCATCTAACCCATTCAGCAACGCACCTACATTTTCCCCAATCTCCTCTTTTCTGCTCATATTTTGGAAGAAGCCAAGAAGCCCTACTTGTTGTCCTTGACATCTCTTGCCAGATTTAATTCCTAAGAAGCCTTAGCCTTGTTGCATCCCTGTTCCTTCTTCTGTTTGAGTTTGTCACTGGAAAACAAAAAAAAATCTAGGAACAATTAACTTTTCCATTGCTTCCAGAAAAGGAGGAACAGGACTGGGAACTTTGGTTTTACCTCTTTTTGCCCCTGTTGTGAATGTGGTAAAAAAGAGAAAAGATACACAGAACCAGATATGCTATTCAGAAAATCAGGTAAGATTGAAAAAGAGTAGTAAGTAGAGCTGTAGCCAGGTCGCAGGCCTGGGGAAAAAGTAGTTTCATCTTCTGAAGAAATACTTACTGCAATAGCAAAAAATCAAAAGCAGCACCAAGACAGGAGAATTGATTATCTGTTGCTCTCCAGTTGTTCCCTTAAGCAACTTTTAAAGGCCACAATTGAGATGAAAGGGATAAGATGGCTTATTTGCAGCATCCTGGGTAAGAGAAAACTTCTCAAAATGTAACTAAGGAAAAGAATTTTCAAGAATTTAATGGACACATAGAGAGAGAGAGCTCAAGAATCAAACACACAGCTAGACTATGGGGAAAGACTTTTTTTTAGGGACTAAAAGAAACTGTACAAAACTAGACAAAATTCAGTTCTTTATTGAAAATGCTCATGGAATTAGACCAAGCAGAAAGGAGAGATACCCCGGCAAAATACAGTAGACAGAGGAAGAGATTATTTTTGAATCTTTTATAGTTTCTTGTTCTTTTTTTTCACCATCCCAGACTGCATTTTTACATGTATCTTTTTTCCAAAATTTTCATTGCTTTACCTTGTATTCTGGCAAAACATAGTTCTAGCTCTCACAAAACCTATTGGTGTGGACTTACTTCAAGGAGGAGCTATAGTGTGATCTGAAGCAACCTCTGGCTGATGTGGGATTCTGACTTAGAAGCAATATTTGAGTGAATGAGTGCAGATGCTTAGCTGTTACACATCCCACTTGTCATTTGAAGTGTGTCGGTCGCTGAAGCAGGAAGAAGAACCACATTATCTGCTGTAACCAGTGCTCTATAGAGATACACCCAACAAGGATTTATTACTTTATGCAAAATGGAACAGATGGGCAATATTAAAATAAACATCTCAAAATATCTAGTGTATCTCCTTTAGGATAATTAAATCAATTTTATGAGAGCTGGAACATGCAGGCTCAAATGCTTTCAAGGCAGAATCAGCTCCCAGTCTTTCACATGCTGGGTGATGTCTTTCACCAATAATATATTATTGACTGACAGTCTTCGAGCAGCAGCTTCTTTTCCAGCCATGACATACACTGGGGACTTAGGTGCAAAGTCAGAAGTCACCACACTGATATCTTATTGCAGCTTCAGTTGCAATAAGCAAGGTAAGGTAGAGAATATATAGGCTGGTTTTCAGTAGAGCTAAAAGAGAAGACCCAAAAGCTAGATCAGGAGTTAGATAGCTGCTTATAACTTTTCCTGACTTCAAGTTCTCTGGACCTGGAAGGGAGCGTCTCTGATATCTTCCTTAACCCAGAGGTCTTTCTGTGTTAGCTGAGCAACTAAATAACATTACTTGATAGATTCAGTGCTGCCCTACTACAGCTCCATTAATTCCCATTCTGCAATGAGCTCAGCCAATTACCACCAAGATCTAGTTCCTCCCTACTACCACCTGCCTGCTGAGAGGATGGGGTACATCTGCATGTGTGTAAATGAGGGTTTGTTGTGCATTAACTTAACATTTAGCTTTCACAAGCCCTTGTGTCCCCCTACGAAGTAATCTAATGCCAATCAAAACTGAGTGACCTGCCCCTGTTCCCCCTGCCACAAGCATACCACAGACCTCCCACTCCCTTAGGCTATTACAGTGAACAAAACAAAAACAAAGTATTGTTTCCAGCAGGAAGCGTGCATATCCACCGTGAAAAAGCCAAACAGGTGAGATAAAGATTTGAAAAAAATAAGTAAGTACACTATCTTTCTGCAGAATTGAGCTTTGTCAATCTGATCAAGATGGAGATCTTTCCACTGTTTTCTCAAGTTGCAGTAGTCCCACACTGACCCTGAGGATCCTGAGAAAAGACTTTTTTCCATCTATCCCTTTTGAGCCTTTGGGTTTGCTTTCTACTACAGGCAGGATTCACACTCCTTTCAGAGGTGCTCCTTCCAGTTCTCATGCTTGAGCACCCTGCTTGCTTTCTGTCTCAGGGCAGGAGTACAAGATACATTGACTTTGGCACCAAAATCAAATTAAAAGGCTTTTTCTCCCAAATAGTTTTTCTCACATGCTAATTCACTGCCCATTCAGAACTGACCTGACAACTGTTTCTAAGGCCACACTGTAAAGTAGTTCAAATAGTTACTGAGTTACAAATAATCCTTTTATTAAGGTTATTTTTAATTCATGTCAAGTTTAGTGAGCTGTTTTGCAGAGCAGAAAATAATAATAATAAAAAAAATTGAACGCATCTACTGTATGCAGCATGACCGCAGAGTAAAGACGAAGGAAGTAAACCATCCTGCTGGCTTCCATGTGTACTAAAGGGGAAATCCTGTGATGCCGCCCTCTCACCTAGTCCCACACAGCACCACAGCACCCCTGACATAGCAGGCCACCTCTTGTCATGGAAAGACTCTCCCAGAAAGACTCCAGCAGATGTAAAGCAAATCAGCTAGCTAGGACAGGGTGAACAAGCAGCCAGCTTTATTTCTGAACAACCAGGCCATTTTAAACGAGAAAATAAAAGAAAACTGGAAGACAAATTACAGAGCTTCCCTCAGTCGTAAATTCAGAAATGTAAATGTATTCCAGCAATAAGCATGTTTTTATTTTTGTTTTGGTTAATACCAGAAATACAAGAAAAATCTTTGTGCCTGCTGCACAAATTTGCAGTTTGGTTTGGTATGATTTGAAGTATTGAGAATGTAGAGTGTCTTTTAGACTAGATGTGAAGCACTGGCTGTTTATCAATGTTGAAATCAGAAGAGTTGATAAATATGGATTTTGGTAGCCAAACAGGAGACTTCTGTTTTTTTTAAAAAAAGCAAAGTTGTGAAAATAGATTGGGTGTGGAGGTTGGGAGGAGGACAGAAAGAACTTTTCAACATATATCTGTTTTTCCATCTTAATGAGAACTGATGCCATTTTTCAAGCACCTATTCATAGAATCATAGAATACTTAAGGTTGGAAGGGACCTCTAGAGGTCATCCAGTCCAACCCCCCTGCACACGCAGGGTCTCCTAGAGCATGTGGCACAGGGTGGTGTCCGAGCGGGTTTTGAAGATCTCCAGAGAAGGAGACTCCACCAGCTCCCTTGGCAACCTGTTCCAGTGCTCTGTCACCCTCACTGTTAAAAAATTCTTTCTTAAGTTCCTATTCATCTGGTAGGAAAAGGTTGTCAGTTAAATCTCAAGGTTGGAGCAAACCCAGGAATGCCTCAGCAATAATTTGAAAAAAAATGAAATTCGTAGTGTTAATTTCTAATACAGGAATTATTTTATTGTGCTATTATTATTGTATACAGATGGAAGACAATTTATCCCACTTTTTCTTTTATTGTGGGATTATTTCTCCCCTTTTCTCTTTCTTGCCATCATCTTGCTTTCTCTGACCCATCTCCACCTTCCACACAAAAGTCGAAGACTTCTGTGTTCTTTCATTTGCACCTAAACTATATGGCTGCCATTTTGGAATTTAACCTGAGTCTAGGGATTGTGCTGACCCCAAATACCAACAGCAACTCTCACAGTCCAATGAGCATTATTAATTTATTATCACATCTTGCCACGCTTTAGCCACTTTCACTCTTTCTCTAAATTAATCTACCACAGCAAGCCTGCCTCCTGAAAAAAATGCTACGAAGTAGGATAACATCCTGCTGAGACACTCTGAATGTCAGAAAATAGGAAAGTACTTCACATCTGAAAGACAGCAAAAGTTTTCTGCTTTCTCTTTAACTCTTTGTCAAGACCCCGGTAATGATCATTTAGTTTAACATAGCTCAAATGCTATCATCTCCCTCTAAAATAAATGTGACTTTGTCATGCTTCAACATAATCAGGAAAAAGCCCATCTTAAGATGCAGTAATATGGACTCAAACCTACCTCTTTTGCTTTTTATATCTTAAGAAGAAAAAACACATTCAGGCTCTACCACAACCAAATCAACTATTTTTAAATGGATTTAAAATTGAAAGACTAAACACCTCTATGGCATTTTCAGTATTGCTTTTCAAATTTGCAAAACCCTTAAATAAGAAGCAACACAGAAAAAGGGCTACTTGATCATTTGTTAAACAAATATCAAAGATATGCATACTAATGCCAGAAGGAGTGCTTTCGGGTGTTCTATTTACAGAATTGTAATTACATTTGCTGTTTGAATTGGCCCTCCGAAGAATTAAAAATAAGCATCCATGGCTTTTTATTGCTAGCCAGTGTTCCCTGGTGGCTTCACTCTGAGTGTTCTGAGTAGCAATTGTTCCAGGCTCACTTGTGCCAGTAATGCATTTGTTAATTAGGTTAAGAGTACTACAAAAACCACAACACAAGCCTCTTGTCAGCATATGCTGATCTAACTTCTTGAAAGGACACTGATTTACATAGGTGCTTTTTGTTGCTATTTTCTTTTCTGGGATGTAAATACTTCCCTAAGTATTAGTTTTGCTGATTTAATTTTTTATAGCATCAGATTGGTTTTTTCCATGTTATACTTTCATTTTGAACCTGTTCTCCTCCTATAAACTCTTACACGTGCAGGACTGAAATCTTCCAAACGTTTTTGACACTAGTCTAAACAGCTTTCTGCTCCCAAAGTTATATCTAATACCAGACTGAAGTTCTGCAAAGATCAGCCATGAAGATTTTGCTCTTTGCTGCTCTAGCACTAAGAGTAGAAGAGCAATGCCAAAGCTATACCAGAGAGTAAAAGAACAATTTGTGGTGCAGTGTCACTTTCTAATAATATTTCATCTAAAGCTATTCTGATTCTGTGCTTCAGACTTTCAGGTGGAAAGATGAGGGATGAACTTAATTCAGCTGTAACTGTTTCACTCACTTGAGAACTATCTGACCAAAAAAACTTACAGTGCATCTTATCAGTCCTTTCTAATAATTTCCACCTGTCTGAAGGCTGTTGACAACTCTTTAATGTATAAACCTGATTTCAGACCATTTTCCACATCTCTTTATATAGAAAAGCGATATGCTTTGTGGAGTATAACAACAAGCAAGACTTTGCTTGACACAAAAATATGGGGACCTCAGGCCGAGAGGAAATCTATAGAAACTTGAAGTACACTTTCCTTTCATTTTTGAGACTGGAAACAAGCATCATATATTTTAAAGAAAAATGCATTAAAAGAATGTCTTTGATTTTCCTATTAGAACATAAAATTCTAAAATTGTAGTAAGAGGAACTAGACTGATTGCATATCTTATCTGTATTTTATGATGGTATCTTAAAATGAAAGAAGCTTTGTTTTCTCCCTTAATGCAGTATAGTACTCTTAGAAAGTATTTGAAGGAGTCTTGATACACTCTGAGTCAACAGTGCTCAGTATTTGACAAACAGAAGAAAAGCAAGTTAGCCATCTCAATTCAGTATACAACAAAATATTGAAGAAAAAAGGATTAGTCTTCCATGAATAACGTGATTCACTTGAAAGTCACACAACTGCTTTTTGAAGGTTCTCTGTTTTGGTTTTCCTGCTTAAAAGTAGACCTGGGGCTGAGGTTAAAATTGATTTTCTCTGCCTACTTTTGCACTGAATTTTTTTTCCCTTTTATTTCTCTGGAAAAGAAAATATCTGAAAAAGAAAATATTTTGGCTAAAATAGAGAAAACTGAACAGGTATGTTCCTTAAGACTCCATTCCTCTCTACATATGGAGGTTTGCAGAGTAATTTTGATGTCCAACCTCAACAGAAGCAGCACAGAAAATATATTTCAGATAATAAATGGCTAATTGCTGGGCATGGATATTAGAAACATTCAAATTTTAACACCTGTGCTGGAATAGAAATAAATAGAATTTTGAATATGATCCCCTCTCTCCCCAAATCCAGTATCTATATAAAAGAATAAGACTGCAGAAGGCATACCTTGAGGAAAATAGGGAAAAACTGTCCAACTGTATTCTGGTGGGATACACAGTTTACACAGTAGGAATAAACCTGAGGAATCTGTCTTCTGTTGCAAAAAAGAATTTTTGTGTCACAAAGAATGCAACTCCCGATTAAAGACTTTCTGTTCTATAGATTTAAATATATAAAAAGGACCGATCAAGAAACACCGGCCTGTAAAATATAGTGGTGTGAAGCTGTGGGAGGAAATTAAGAGAGCAAGAAAAACAGGACTTGATATCTCTAGAAGATAGTACCATTTGGAACAGTTGTAGTAAAGTTCTTCGTATAGCATTAGAAATGCTTAAAGAAGAATGTGACTGCCTACAAATCCAGATGATGATCATCAGAACAGTCCATCTAAAATTAACTCATACTAGGATTTAATGCCGTTCCTAAAAGAATGATGTACATTTCTTTCCAGAAATTAGTATTTTAAATGTTTACACAATTCACTTGCACATATAAAAGTCTCTATGAGTATGCAAACATCACTGCAGCACTGCTAACTCCAAATTCCATTCTTTGATACTTTTTCCTTCAGGTTGCATTTCAGCACGGATTGAGTTTCCAGACTAGGGCTTTTTTTCTCTCTTTTTGCTCTCTTTTTCTCTCTTGCTTTAGGAAAGGATTTCAGATTGCTCCCACATAGGAATGCTTGGAAAAGAAAATATTGGGAATGGAGCTCTTGGCTCTTTAACTTTTGCAATGGGAGTAAGCCTGTCACAAGGAACATTGCACCACTGATTTATGCATAGAAGAATCTAGAATGCTTTTGGAGCTCTCAGGAAGTCCCACAGTCATCCTGTGAGAGGTGCAAGCCTTCTGAAGAGCGAGAAATGAGAAGAGAGAAGGAAGAGTTAGGAAACAAAAACAACAAACAAACAACAACAACAAAGAAAAAACCTCCTTAAAACTACTGGATATTAAAAAATCTAAGGCGAAGCAGGCAGATCAGTTTGCAAGAACTGGAGTTTCATCTACAGATTGTAGATACACCATGGTAAGGCCAGCTTCGCCTATCCCATCCTGAAGGCTGTTGATTGCCAACCAAGACCTAAGCAGGAAAGAGCACTGACACAGACCCAAAATTCAAAAATGGTGCTTGTTTCCCCCATTGCTGCTAATGAAGACAAGCAGCCTCGACACTCCTAATACTAATGATCAGGCCTCTTTTTCTGGTCACTGGCATCCAGGCTGCAATTAGACCTGGGCAGACATATCTCCAGACATATCTCTGGGCAGACATATCTCCAGCATCCTGATACACCCATTAACATGTGATATAACCTACTCCCTGCTCTCTCTACTGCATATGGTTATGTCCCAATACTTTTTTATCATTTTCCTGTTCTACCTATGCCTCTGGAAGGTTTTAATGTCTATGACCATTCACAATTACAGCTGCAAACACCTTGTCAGGTATCGTCAACAGAGAGTCACAGGACTGTAGAAGCTAAGGAGCAAAGGAAAATCAAAGTAGGGGGAAAAGTGCAAATTCCTTAAATCTGACTTTCTGTATAGCAATCTGAATTTCTCTTTCATTACAGTCTAGAGAAAAATGAAGACAGAAGGTGAATGTATATATTGAGAGGTGCCAATAGCATGATCAGAGAAAGGTTGTTTATTGCTTCTAAAATCAGGGAAGTTCCCAGTGCAACAACCAGGAAGTCTCAAAAGCAAAAAAGTATATTTTTTTTCAAAGACTGCATGATTACTTTGCATAGAAAAAGCATATGCAATTATACATAGAATTCATTTGCACTGATTATTGCAGACTGTAAAGGTATGGGTAGCTTTAAAAACAAGACACATCATCGTTCTAAATTCTGTCTCAGAAAGACTTTAACTCTCTGATCCACAGAGGTAAAGAGGCTCTTTTGAAGGAAAGTGTAAGCTATACTTCGTTTGGTTTCTTAGTTCTTTCTGCAGCATCTATTATTGCTATTGCTAGAGACAGAACTGTGAGTGGTTCCTGATGTCTTTGTGGGCTTTTAACTGTGAGTGTTAATGCTTTAATCATTTTGTTTTACTTTGTCCTGTTTAAGCATATTTCATTTTTTACTTATGGGCCTAATTCAAGGTTTGTGAATGAAGCCTGCTTTCTTTTGAAGTCAATGGGACTAGCAGACTCACTTTTTCTGCTTTGTCTTGCAGAAAGCAATTCTCTTTCTCAGATCTAAGTTTATAGTGCATGAAGTGATATGAACAATTCAGGTTCCTAAATGCATCTTACATCACATACAGTCTCCTGGTAATGCTGTTTTTGGGGAGGATCTTCATTCCTCATGCCTGTATTTGAAACACATTAAATGTACATGCTCCAAGACCCAAGAGCACATCTTTGCAGAAGCTTTTTCAGATCCATCACTTCAGAAGAGACCTAAGACAGGTCTATTTCTATAGGGATTGTGAAGAGATTTTTGAGATATGTAATATATGACCCCGTTTGTACTGAGATGTAGCAGTTAGAACTTTTATTTTTAAGTTGGAATAGTCTGAAAACCACTCCTGAACTTTCAGATTTGCAGAGCAACCTACCGGAAAAATGCATGACTTCCTCTCAAATACAGATGTTGCACATTTTTAGTCTTTTAATTATATAATAATCAATTCAGTCAAAACTCAGTCAAAGATATTATTATTATTAGAGATGACAGATACCTGCTGTATTCCTTTCTATTTGGCCATCTATTAAGATAGATAAGAGAATTTCTTCAATCTGCTCTCAGTGCAAAACAGCTTTTAGTTTTAACTAAAATATTAAATGCATTCTTTGTATTTTGGCTTAAACTTCTCTCTTACCAGAGTTATACACACTGTATATTTTAGGAAAATGAAAAAAAAAAATGCAGTTAAAGTTATATCAAATAAAACAGAAATACTACAAGACAGTTCCCTTAATAACAATTTGACCAATGAGCACAAATTTTGACAGACTCCATTATGTTATCAGGCAGCTTCACTGACTAAAAATATGATTGCTTTCTTCATATATTCTCTCTTATTATTCCAGAAAATTACGGCAGACCTTACAGTATACATAACTGTCTCGCAAAGACACATAAAATAGTTTATTACTCACCATTTCTTCCCTACTGGGGACATATTTTTGTTGCTGTTTTACAGTCCTATATCCCAAGCTATAAATGAGAAGAAAAAATACCTCATATTTCTCAACCAGTTGTTGATCTGTTTTAGGAAATTTCCTTTGGATCACAATATTTCTTTTTAATATTCTTCACTAAAACTTGAATCTGTGCTTCTTGCTTAGAGGCATGAGTGCCATCTATAGAACAATCAAGAACGATCACTAGTAGATATTTACTTGAATGCTGAGAAATGAGAGTTTTGTCCCTCTTGTCCTATTTTTGTCCCTTGAACAAAAAACACTCTTCCTATTCAGTTTATATGTCAAAACAAATTTGGTAATTTTCTGGAAGAGAAGATTTAACATAAGTAAACAAGTGTTATTACAATTTTAAGCAGAGACAGAATCACTGACAGAGATAATGATATTGATATTTGTTCAAAGATTGTGATGATATTTTAATTTAAAATAAACTGTATATTCCTGCTGCATCAGCAGCGATGCAAATATTTAGTATAAGGGGATATACACAGCAGTAATTTATTTTTGTGCCCTGCATTAAATCACCGAATAAAAAAGAATGAAAAACAAATAATCCCTACTCTGTTAATTCTCTCCCTCTAAATAAGAGCATTTCACAATGGGTTATTTATAAAATGATTTTACTTTGATCTTTCTGTGTAGCAGTTAATAAGATATATAAAGGTATTGAGCATTTCAGTCCCATCTCTATCAGAAAACCTTTCTACTCTATTCAGTGTCTTGTTTCCTTTTTGTCTGATGGTAACCACTTTCTCATGATGAAAAGGATTTTAATTGAGACACTAGGAGTAAATTTGTAATCCTTTATGTGAAGTCTTTCTTTCTGTTATGTGTCTTTAAGCTGCAGATATATCCAGCTTTTAATTTAAAATATAATTGTATTTTGTATGAAAAATACAGGGATGAAAAGCAGAGGGCACCCTATCACATGCTAACTTTCCTATCACAAAAGAAAAAAAGAAAAGGTAAAAGAGGAAGGGAGGAAGGAAGGGAGGAAGGAAGGGAGGAAGGGAGAGGGAGAAAGGAAGGGAGGGAGGA
>PTEX01000263.1:321858-384358 GCA_003342815.1 Eudromia elegans | reverse complement strand
ACATTCCAGATAGCCTTTCTGCACGGCGCACCACTTACTTTCCTAAAATCACTTATGGTGTTTGCAAAGTAGATGGCTTGCGAGAACTGTCTTGGTGCATGTGAGTGTCACCTGTCCCAGACTGAGGCCTAGTGTCTTAAAGTTGCTTTTATGAGACATTAAGAATGGAATCATGATTTAGACAAGAGAACAAAGCATTTACAGAATGGAAGGTTCCAATTAATTTCAAAATGTTGTTGTTACATTTTGGACTCTTTTCCACTATACCTTTGGGAAACACAGCAATGCCTTTATACAGTATGTCATTACTTTTGATATTTTCTGGATTGCCTCGTGTCCTGGTATGTTTTTGGAGTTATAGCCCTGCAAATGCCTTCTTTGGTTTCCTAGGAGGAAGGAGAGTGTGGGAAGTGGAATTGCAAGCTTTCCGTATTCACTGATACTGGATGGTTTCCTTAAGGAGAAGAATTGGCTGGATGCAGATCCTGCAGAACAAAATAATTTCCCTCTTAATGACAAGTTGCAGTCTGTCTCCAGAGCTATTTCTGTGGGCCGGACAATTTGTCATCTGATATGCATTCCCTGGGCTATAGAATGTAGCTATTTAACAGTTAACAGTCTTCCTTAATACCTAAAATGCAAATATTCACATCAGATGATATATATTTTCAAATAATTAAAAATTTAGTGTTTAACAAAACCAAGTGTGGGTCCACTTGAATTTTGACCAGGTTTGAGCAATCCTATAGTAAGCCAATAAGTGCAACATTGAATCCAGACTTCATCTGATAAGGTCATATAGCACTGAAGCAGATCATGGAAATGATCTCCAATTACTTGAGGGGTGTGTGTCCTACATATCATGCCTTCTGGATAGGATAACAATATTTTTTAGTCAAAGTTATTGCTGTTGAACTGTTGAACTTAAAAGATAGTGTGCAAAAGGTCTCACACGTACTTTTAAATGTCAGACTCTCCAATGTGTCACCAGTCACGCTAATCCCCCTGCGTATAATCCACAAAGGACTGTGCTATGACATTCACTTGACTTCTCTGGGTTTTCCATGAACTGGTATCACAGACTGGTATTTTCGCCCTGCAGAAGCACAAAGAGTGATACCTGGGCAGTGTGGGAAGTTCCAGAGCTTTTCTTCAGCATATTCTGCAGCACCATCTGCAAAGTACTGTCTCCGCTCCTAGGATGGGAGCAGCTGTGACCTCACTGAAAAAAAAAGTGAAGACCTATAGATGTTTGCAGACATTAAGTTATAGATAGAAGACTGCATTTCAAAATTTTTGAAGCTCACTTGTAAATGTGCAAAGCAAAACACATAGCTAGTAGCAGAAGGAAATGCAAGCTGCAGTGTTCCTTGAAGATCCTCTGTGAAATGTGAACTGGCATCAAGAATGTTCACAACGATCTTGATCTGCATGCGCAGATGCTGACAAACCTCAGAATGGAGAACTCCATACAAGGGGAATCTCATGTTCAGGACATCTCATTGACAAATTGGAGTAAGACCACAAAAGGGCAACACTTTGCAAGCATCATTTGGAAGAATTAAGATTCTGAAAGGAATAATAGCTGTGATTAAGCAGCTAGCTGGGCAAGACAAGCTGTAAGCCTATAGAGAATACAATAACTATTTGAACCAGGAGATGTATTTCAGGTTAAAAAAAACCACACACGCCAAAAATAAATAAAACAAAACAACAAGAACAACAAAATACAAAACAAGAGCTTGTCTTTGTAAGTGGATTCTATCCACGGTAGTATTTGAACAGTTGTTGTTTGAAGAAATTAATCCCCATCTTAGTGGAAGTAACTCAACTTTTGTTTGACATATTCTGTGTTCAGTTTCCATTCATTAAACCGTATTACACCATATACAGTTCTATGAGCTAACTGAAGAATGCGTTACCGATATTTTAACTTTTATTTTTCCTGATAATTAACCTGACAACATGTGATGATTTTTTGGACAGAATAAGATGGGTTTGGTTGTGCTTGGGGCTTCTCTGTGAACAATTGCAATTCCAGCAACAGCTACATTGGACTCTGGACACTGAAGAGGGACAGTTTTCCAAAGTTCAAACCATTGTTGCTACATGCAGAGACAGTGGAGCATATCAATATATATTTATTTATTTGTATATTTATTCAATATATATTTAGTATTTTCTTCTTTAAAACTCTAGGGATTACATTATTCCTTTTAGTTAAAAGCTAAATATGTAGAGATAAATAATGGAAAGTGGACCAAAGGAAAAGAAAAATCCACTGTATTAGTAATCAAACAAGAGGCTAAGCAGGTTTTTCATTAGGATGTTTCATGAGGTTTCATCAGAGTCAGCCTCGTTTTTGGCACTTTTCTAGAAAGAAGGCAAATGATAGCGACTATCTGCTGAGATGGCGACTATCTGCTTCTCAGAGAAGAAAATGGTGTCAAAAACATCAATATGCTCTTTATACATTTGATAAATGGAAGAAATGGGACATTTTTTTTTTCCCCTGGGAACAATTGAAGGGATTTGTCTTCTGAACACAGGTGCTTTATTTCAAATATTCTGCATTTTTTCACTCTGGAAAATGTCATCTGATTGAAGAAAGTGACTGAAAATTGAGGCAACAATTTCAGAAAGCACCCTTAGTTCTGACTTGCAGTTCAAGATCCCATGAAGGTAAATATTTCCCCCTGAACATGGATACCCTTCTGTTTCTTGTTTTGAATCAAGGACCTAGTGATGATCGTCCACTGAAAGTGCTTCCTCAGAAATTTGCCGGCTGACATTTGTACACGGACTATTTTAATACTGCCCTTAGGCTGAAGTGGAAGAAGAGTATTTATGTCACTTTCCCAAATTATTTGCAAGAGGAAAAAAAAAGGAAATTGAAAAATATAAATAAGAATAAATACAATATATGTCTGATTGTTTATAGAACTCCTCCAATTTCAGAAATAATATTGCTCTTCAATTAAAGCGTTTTATTTGCAATATTTCAAATAGTAGCTGTATAATTCCAGTGTTTTACAGATAAGTGTGCCACTTGTTTTTCCTTCTTTCACTTATATACAGATGACCTTCAGCTGAGACACAAGCAGAAAACTGATTTTTTTATGTCTAGAAGTTCTTGAACAATATAGGTCTTTCTTTGGCATCCCTTTTCATGGGACCCATGCATTTAAAGTAACTGTAGGCTTCATTTCATTTTATGCTGACTGGAGTGTTTACTATTGTCATGTTATTAACCTTGCTTTTGTAACATCTGTATTGGAGTTTATTACTAGTCTTAGTTGCTATATACAGTTCATGGCCTTATTAAAGGATATGTCCTGCCCTTGGAATTCCATGGAATAAGGTAAATGATATAGAAGAGTGTTACAGAATAAAATATACACTTTTCTCTTTTTAAACCCTGTCCACCCACAGGCACACAGTTTTCCTTTAGTTCTGTCTATGCAAAGAGAAGTTTGAGGAATGGATGTCTTAGGGAATGAATAATGAAACTGGGAAATTAAAATTTGACCCATAAAGATGTCAAATGACAAGCATTACATTTTACATGAGTTCGTAGGTGTCAGGCGAGTTGCCTGTGGATAAAATGTGTCATAACACTTTACAGTGGCTACTTGCTTCTAACCCTTCCTGACCAAAAAGGCCAAGAAAAATAGCAAGAATGGGAAGCCTATTGCTTTTGGATTGCATGATACTTTTTAAAGAAAAACAAAAAATAAAAGTTTCAGAGAGGTGTATTCACAACTGTTGAGTCCAAATATGTTTTTTTTTGAATGATGTAGATATAAAATTTCAAAGAATAGTTTTATATGAACCTTTAGAAGCACGAGTAACTAGCCTGAGATTTTCAAGAACTCTGTGAGTTGTATAGAGGGTTGTGCCTTTCTTCTTCATTTTAAAGAATATATAATCAGCAGGTTTTGTATGCAAGACTGTATAAACAAGGCTTAATCCACTCTACATAAAGAGTATGCTTAATTTGACAAGCCATAGTCCACTGCAGATGGCAGACACTGTATGTGCCTTTTGCTGTCAACAAACAACAATATAGCATCATATCTGAGCATCATTTTTCCAGACCTCCTTCAAGGCTTTGGTCCTACATAGACATGGAATTTTCCTGCTGTATTCTCTGGGAAGCATTTGTGTTTTGACTGGAGAAAATACAGTTTTGAAAACTGCTGAGATTTGCCTCTCTTGGATGTCATTTAGATGCTGTTCTTCAAAACAGCCATCGTGCATGAAAACATTCTCATACATTTTTAATATTGTCCCTTTAGTCTATGGCTTTAATCCACTGCCTTTAATGTTTATATAAAGCTATAAGGATCTTTTATAAAGGTCACGTATGAATCCATCTTACTCTAAGGAATCATATTCCTTAAAGCTTGTTGTCTAGTGGAAATCAAATATAGCATTTACAAAGCAGAACTGTTGGATTAGGGCTCTCTTTAAGTGCTTTTCAGCCTGTAGCATCTGAACTTTGTACATGTTTGCACTGTGGTTGAGAAGCATGAAATACATATCCTGTCCATTATCTGCAAGCCACGTTCAGCTCTGACATGTCTCTCTACCATTCAGCTCTGATGTAATCCCTCCAGGATATATATTGAACACATCAAATTTTTCAGCAATCATAACTGGTGTGAATAGGAGTAAGCTATGCCAGATTAATTGTAGGAAATATGTAAATTAGACAGTTTTAAGGCTTTGTATCATGTCTGCCATTTAACTGCAAGCCAGTCAAGAGCACCACACAAGGATGCATCTCTCTTCAGCTGAAGAAGTATCAGAATATCCAAAATATTCTCTTTTAATTTTTTTTCCAGCTAGATCAAGTGGTTTAACAAACTATACGGCCTCTCTCTGATCCTCTCTGCTTTTCCCTAAAAAAGGAAAACCATCAATACTGATTAGTAATAAAAGTAATACAGAATTCAGAGCTGAATGGAAAAATGAGAGTGTCAGAGCTTAACATTATAAGGAGAGGTATTTTGTATCTCAATGTGCACAATATTTAAAACTTCCGCTCTTTCTATAAGAAAACAATCACTATTCTATCATAAGGCTAAAGATTGATTTCAAAAAGTCACTGTACACAGTACACAGGATAATTTTATTCAATAGTATATCTTTTATTTTCCGAACTGATATATTTGGAAAATCTGTGCAAGCTTTTGGCCTTGAAGAAAAATCTGAATTAGATCTTATGCAGTTGAACGCTAATCCAATTTTTCCTAAACTTATCAAATAATTTATTTAGAAACCTTTTCTTTCTTTGTCCTTACAAAGAAATTTTTCTGTCCTATGGAAAAATATGAGGACTTAAAATAACATTTGTATAGTATGGAAATAGCTCCAAAATATCATAAATACTAAATGATGTTGAGTGACAGCATTCTGGATTTCACTCATAATTTATTTTCCATGCCTTTCTATTTTAAACATAAGCAAAGCTGTAGAACAGGAAAATCTTTTCTTTAAAATAAAGGAAATGTGTCCTTTGAGGACTCCCAAGAAATAAAAAAAAAAAAAAAAAAAAAAGAACTTATACCGAACAGTGTCTGTAGCTGAAACTGAAAGCTTTCTTGAAAGACAAAATTAAAAGGAATAATTAAAATTAAAGGAATGTTGAGCCAAGAGCATCCTGAGTGCTATTATGTTTTTTCTCCCAAAGAATGACAATAAAAAAATCCATCTCTATTCATACATGATATATATCAAAAATCTCCTTTATTTATTCCAGATTGTACATGTCAGCCACAATTCAGATATCAGCTAATGTGACATCTGAGAAATATCTATTGCACTTAAAAATATCTACATTTTGCATGAAGTTCCACAGTATGGAACAATCTAATTTCAAGCTTGATTATCAACTTTAGAGTCTGTGGAAGACTTTAATGAAAAAAGATGAGACTCATTTTTTTTCATCTAAACATAGTATATATTTTGTGGTGTACACAGTGTTCATTCTAAAATTAATGATCCATTAAAAATATTCAATTAGACCTATTTTATATTTTCATGGTGCGTATTATCTATTTAACAAAAAAATCTCTTTGAGAGGATGACATGAATACATATGAATAAGATAAAGTTATTTTCAGATAAATATTTAAAAGTTAACAGAAATAATAACTTGCCCCAGCTTTAGTAAAGACACACTCATCATTAAAAAATAGGGTTTTTATGACATACTGTAATGATCAAGAACTGTTTTCTTAAAACTAAACAGAACCCAAATTATCATGTAGCTTTTGAAATTGATCAGTAAGCACTGATTGTTTTCATATAGAGTTATGGACTACACAGTATCCAATTAAAGATGGTGGGTGAGACAGCTTCAATGTGGAGAAGAAATTGTGTGCAGAGACCATGAAACTCTACAAGAGGGACTGTAAAGCTATCAATTGTCCATGCAGGAACTCACCTAAGTCAGACTTAAGAGTCTTATGAGTAGTTGCTGCTTTCACGGTAGTATTTTCATCAATGTAGAGAAATAGCTTATATTCTAGAACTATTAAGAAAACATCCCCTACTCTCTCCCATCTTGTAACAATATTCAGCAGTTATTCTGCTGCTTTAATGGTTGTTCTTTGAACTATTTCGTTAATGCATCATATGTTACTAACTCTTTCAACCAGAGATCTCTTAGGACTTCATTTTAAAAAGAGAGTGCCTAGCCCCATCTATAAAAAGTCAAGTCTCTTCCCTCAATATTCAGTATTTCACAGTGAAGGTCACGGAAGAAACACTGACTCTAAAATATAAAAATAAATAACTTACACATTGGCAGTCCATAAATGTAACAGCATTTTTATGTTTGTTTCATACAGAAATGCATCAAACCAAGGCTTCAACTTGTTAAATGTTGCTATAGTTGTATTTTGGTCAGGAGTAAAACATTACTACAATCAGCCTACCATATGGACATTACTCTTAAATAGTATAGGAACAGTGTGCTTTCTTCTTTGCATGAGTATAAAACAGGATAAGATTTGCTATTAATTATAGCATATGGGTCTATAGACCATATGATTTTACCCGGTTTGGATCCTGACTATTGAGCTTTCTGCAGGAGAAAAAAGAAAGCAGTATAATTGAACCATTCTCTGTGATCTGAGACAGTGTTCTTGCACAGATGCCTTATGTACTTAAATTGATACACTCTAAGTGGTCATAAAGACAGCACAGCTGTGAGGAATAAAGATTGTCATGAAGTTAGAGGCCCTGCTACACACCTTCCAACTAGCACTGTACCGTGCAAAAGCAGATTCACTTCTGTTATTCTCTATTCCCTCCTTCAGTCATCGTGTCTCACTAGTTCTGCACATTAAAAATGTTATGAGAGGTTCATGTTAGTAAGTCTTAACTTACTAACATGTCTGTCTTAACTTACTAACATGTCTTAACTTAACAGATAGCACAAGGATTGTCTGGCTTTTTGTCCAAGTTTTAGCCCACTGTTTAAAAAATAAATTGTATTTATTTTAGCCTTAGAAGTTACTACAATGTGGGGTTTTTTCAGCACTTCTCTTGCTTTAGTTAACTCTAATTTGACCACAACGTTATATAAACTCTATGTGTAGTCTTTAGAGCAATTCAAAATCAATCCCTGAAAGCAGCTAGTCAAGTCTTGAAATGAAGCTTCCTGGAGAAAACCCTCATAAAAGGCAGAAACAGAAAAAGGAACAGTTCCAACATGATTTGGAGTAGTGAAAACTCAAACCAGAAATGTTACAAGTGGTTATGGCTAACTCAGTACTCAGTGTTAGAAAACTGAGAAAAAAAAAAAAGAATCAGGTTTAATTAGCTTAGCACAGCTAGTTTCACCTTCTCCTCATTTTAGACCCACACTCTCATTAAAATATGAAATTAGTTTGTGTCCTTTGCAGTGGTTCTACTTTGCTGGGTTTCTCAAAAAACAAAAATACTAGCAGAATGAATACTTACCATCACTATACTCTTCTTATTCTCATATTGTAGTTTTCAAGTCTCTTTTATATGTATATGTGGATGAACTTCTCAAATATTCTGCTGAATAATACTAATAGCCTGCATTACTATTTGCATAACATATGTTCACTAAGAACATAATTACACTTTGTTCCACAATGATCCACAAACAAGTATTTTTCAAAAAACTAACCTATGTCAGCTAATGTTTTTTTCCTGACTTATTTACTTTTTCATTTTGCTTCATTTTTAATTTATACATGTGGCCTTGGTTCATTTTCCAAAGAATGATAATAACTGTGTTCTGCTAACTCACACACTTAGGCATATGCTTAACTTTATCCTTGTGAGCAGCTATTGAAGAAATTTTCTGCATAAAGTGAGGAAAGTTTGGTGTAAGCATAAATGGTTCCAAGTTTAATGTTGAAATATATCCATACACTAAAATCACACCTTGCAAAAAGTGAAGCTTAACTAGGTAAAAAATGACATCCCAGCAATCTTAAATTACATGTTTGATTGACAGAACTGATAGAGGTACATCATTCATTTGCCTTTCACATTTTATAAGATCGTGGAAAATAAAGCTTAATAAACACAGAGATGTGTGCCAGGATAGGAGGATATCCCTAACTGGAAGAAGCTGCACAATACTATCTACCTCATCAGGCCCTCAAGGCACGTGGCTATTGAAGATTCACTCACGTGGTTCAATAACCATACTAATTTATCATTTTGAATAATAGAATTCTTCTAAAAATCAGGAATCGGGTACTTACAGAACAAAGAAGTTAAAAACGTGGAAAATGTTTTTTGTTTGTTTGTTTGTTTTTCAATTTTACGGAAGAATGATGCTTCATGTGAAATTTCTGCCTGATCTAATTCAAAAATGTTTCACAGGGGATAAATTTCTCATATTCCCATTCACAGCAAGCAAAATAGGTTCTAGACAGGCAGCCAAGACAGTTTTTGGCTTATAATATCCTGATCCCAAAACTTTCCATCAGGCATATCACAACATTGAAATTCAATGATCTGCTTACAGCTTGTTTAGAGATTACTTGGAAAACCAGCAACACATTTCTTAAAGGAGTCTGGATTTTGTACACACTGTCCAGTTCCGCCCAGGATTCTACATAAATACTTGACTTGTGATATAGGAATGTAGCTTCGCTTCACTGATGTGAGCTCTGGCCTCATCTTTGGATTCTTGTGTACATGTACCCTTAGTACAACTTCATACAAATTACTCTGTCCTCCTGTTTTATGGGCACACTATTGGCAATTCCAGAATATCTATGTAAGGTGAGAGAACCTTAAGCAGAAATCTAGACCGACTGCCTGCCCCATGGCAATACCTGCTGCAGCTATTCTTGTCTTTTCTCTTCAAGGAACAGAATGTGAGGTCAAGTGAATTATAGTGGAGTGGATACAGAAGCATATGCCTTGCAAACTATATAACAATTCTGATATCATCACTGCTAAAGGCAAGTTAGACACTAAAAAATTCCTCAAATGGAATTCTAATGAAAACAAAAACTGACTGCCTGGGGGTATGTGGAGATGCCCTGGAACAGGTTAGACAAATATCTGGGATAACTGGCATTAGCAGAATTGACTGTCTTAGTTAGGGGATGGGAGTAAGAGGGAGATCCTGTGAAATCCAGTTTTCATACAGTTCTATACAGACACCATAACCGCCCCCAAAATCTTGTCTAGTGTTTTCTTACTGTCCTGCTGGAAAGCAAGAGTGACTTCCTGAATCTTTCTTACTGCAGAATAAGCCCTTTTTTCTCTCTCGTCCCACCCACCAATGACATGGAAAGCAGATTCTGCATTGCACTTTACAGGTCTTTCACATGCTGCGGTTTGCTATTGTCCCATCTTCTCTCCTTCAGCCTAACTAACCCTGATTGCTTCAACCTTCCCTCGTTCACCTTGTGTTCAGCTCCCTTCTAATCATCCTTGCCACTGTGCTTTGTACTTAAGTGCAATTGCCCTTCATCTTTCTTTGGTGCTGTATCTGAAACTGATAGCAAAGCTCAGGGCCTTATGTGCCACCAAAGAAGTAAAAGGATTACTTCACACAGTTATGTTGCTGCTTGATTCCTCTCTATATGGGAAGTGCAAGCCCATGACAATGGAGTTCAGGTTATAGCAGATTAAAACTCTTGTAACATTTCCTACAGAAAAGCTACCTATTCTTATAAAACCTTTCTGACTTGATGTTAGAGTGTTGTCATAATGTATTTTTCAATGATCAAATTTTCTTAATTCTTATCTTGTTTTTAAACATATTCACAACCTCTCAAATGTATATTTAATGACTTTATTCTATTATGAAAACCAAACTATTAATTAAAATACTGAATAAAACTAGACTCAGCACAGATCTCTGAAGAGCCTCAGTTTTGAGACTAAACCATCTGTAAATGCTCTTCAGTACAATTTCATGACTATTCTACACTTTTTCTTATTCCAAAAATGTCTAAATATAATTCTTTTTTACAGTATACTGTAATTTAGTTTATTTTACATAGAACCTTTAATATAAACTTCATCCGAGAACTAAATGCAAAATAGAACCACTGAGAAGGAAAAAAGCTTGTAAAGAGAGTGGTTAAAGAGTAAGTGAGAGTCCTGAATCATCAGGGAAATAGCAAAAGGAGGGAAAACATAAATTCTTTATCTTTTTTTCTAAATTCATTTAATTTCCAACTTACAAAAGGAAAGACACTTTGCAAGGCAGAGAAATCCACATGTAGGCACTGTAGAAAGGAGTACAACCTTTACTTTGGCAGGATTGCGATAAGAAGCAGAGCTGAGAGAGGCACCACAATGAGCAGAGGGGAGAGAAGACGGCAGAGAGACGAGTTTGGAGTTGCTGTTCTCTGCTGGGTAGAACACCGGATATGCAAGAGAGCTAACTGTAGTTCTCAGATATAGGGTCTGTTCAGTGTTAGTAGACCAATCAAAGCTAAGCAAAGCTTTTCAATGCTGAGAAATACATTACCCAAGAATGCTCACCAGTGGGGAAGCACCAGAGGGCAGGAAGTCTGTTAGGCTTTGCAGTTAGGGTTGTAGGAAGATGGCTTTGGGATTGACCTAGGGACTGACTGCACTCTGGGGCTGCTACCCTTTGCACTGCTCAAAAGAAAAGACCTTCTGGTTCCCAGTTTGCATGATAGCTGGAGCAGGTACATAGAAGTTTATAACAAGACCTGCTAGACATTACCAACAAGTCGAAACATTTCTGAGTGCAGTAAAGCCCCTCCCAGTGGTTTACTGAACTCAATAAAGCTTCTCCCACTCAAAATCAGCATTACTTTACATAATACTGTTGGAACAGCCTAGCTCAGCGTGCAAAAGGAAAAAAGCAAAACTCTTTCATAGAAGCACAACAAAAGTCTGCAGCAGCAGATTGCAGACCTATCAAGAAAAAGTGAGAGGCTTGAGAGGTCTGGCAAAAACAAGAGAAAGCAGAAGCGGTGTAAAACAAACTGATTTATTAGAACTCAGTTGAACATCCTTCTGTAGTAAAAGCAATTATAAATACACAGAATTGTTGTATGAAATGACTAAGCAAGCCCTGAAGTGAACACAGGGCTAAAGGAGTTTGACAGGCTTGAAACCCATAATACTCACAGAATTTTCTGGGGACAGAGAGAGAGCATCTGCATTTTACTGTTACTCTGCAGAGTGCTCAGAGAACCGCAGAGGCAGAGAACTGTTCTCCACAATACATAAATGAGGTCTGGTCTGATATTTCTGCAAAACATTCTTTCACAGTGGGCTTTGCTTGAGGAATGGGTTTTCTTACAGAAAAGATATGTGTGGGCTAAAATTTCAGTCCAGTCTGTTTGCAAGTTCTAGGTTTGCTGTCCTGACTCTACTGAATTCCACACTCATACTCAGCCGTTAAGGGAGCTCCCTAGTAAGCAGGCAAGGTGTCCATGCTGTTCAGGGCAAAAGTATATCTGATCCTTGCTTAGGACTGTCCATCTTTAGGGAAGGCACAGTAGGCAATTCGGACAGCAGTGTCTCACTAAATATTGCTTCATCTGTTAAAGTAAATTAATGGATTTCCAAATTGTTATATTTCATTTAGACACAGTTCAGTCCTGGAAAGCATTTTCTTGTGTCCTAGGGAAGCAGCAGTTTGGGAGCAATTGATCTCCTTCCTCCTGTGTGTGTCGTGGCAGTTTAAGTCTTTCCTGTGATTTCTGCTCTGCTATCTGACAGGTTATCACAAGGACAACAAGGACAAGGACAAGGACAGTGAGACCCCTGAACTACAGCTTCCATGAGGACTGAGACAGCTGAAGAAGTCATATAACATCAGTACCTGCCACACAAAATAATATATGATTTCTGTACTTGCCCCACACACATGATCTGTCTTGACAAATGCAACCAACACAACAGAATAGAATGTTTCTACTCCAGGGGAAACTTTTAGGTCTCAGGTGGAAGTACCTGGTTATTTTTAAGATCAGATTAAAAGTAAATTTTCTGTGGGCAAAATATTTTCCTACTCCTCAGTTTATTATAAATCTTCTATGTATATATTTCCCAAGCAAAGAAAAAAACAAACAAAAACCCCAATAAAATCACAAGTATTTACCAATCATCTCTATTCTTGCTACCCTTATGAATCTATACCAGACAGTATTTCAATCATTCTGCTAGCAGTCTGCAATGCTACACCTTTCTTTTTCTGAAAAGGAAACATTCGGACTCCAATTTCTATGAATGTGATTGTTTAGCACCTTCAGACTGCTGTTGATGTCAAAAGAGGTTACTTATTATTCTGAGCTCTTTCTAGAAGTGTGACTAAAGATCTCTGATTGCATGTTTTCACTCAGCTGCCAAAAAATGAAGTGCACATCATTAACTGAATACCTCGCTGACTTCAGAGGCTAGCCTGCTGTCACTGAGTATAGGACCTCTACAAGGCCCTCCTGAACTGTTCAGTCAGCTAGAATAAAGTCCACAGTTTTTCATTTTCGTGTACACATTACACAGGTACTTAAATTTATCCAATAAGTAGTCCTACCAAAGATGTGATATTCTTCTCCTGCCCACTCTTTTTGATGGAAATATGCTTAAAATACTTACTAGATGAAGACCTGTTTTCTCAGGAATCTGATTTCTTTTAGGAAAAAAAAAAAAAAAAAGTAAGGAACTGTTTCTTCCAACACCAACATTTGGATGCTTGTGATGGCTCTTTTGTTGTACAGTCTTTCATAAATTTTTTTCCCAGTCCTTGGAAATTATTCTAACCCTTTATTTGTTTCCTTCAGCTGCACAGCATCTCTACTGCAATCTGCAGAATGAACTAAATTCTTTCTTAAAAAAAAAGTAGAGCAATAAGGAAAAAATTGTATTAATGGAGGATTTTGTGGTAATACTGTTTTCCGTTCAGTCCCATTTTTCAAAATGTATCAATGGAGAGGGCAGTGGTCCTGAAACAAGCTGTATTCCATCACACTCTGCATTAAAATTCTAATGAAATTTAACAAAATTTGATAAAGAGCAAAGGAAAGGTTTGAAACAGAAGAAAATGATAAATATAACAAGAATTCAAAACTTAATGGAAGAAATAAAACCTCTGAGCCCCAGAGAGCTTATTTGAGGAGGAAAAAGGGAGGTGAAAAAGGAGAAGAACAAAAGATAAATAAAAGATTGTGAGGGGGAAGGAAAACGATTCTCTGCTTTCATTGGGAATACTTAAATGCCTCACAAGATGAGCAGTGCATTAGGATATGAAAACCTAAAGGGCAATATAATCCCAAAGGGGAGGACTAGTTTCAAACGAAGGTTTATTAAAACTTAGCTTGCTTTGCATAATGTCAAAAAAAAAGGAAAAAAAAAAGAAAAGCAGTGAAACTCTAACCTTTTTTTCCTTTTCAACTTTCAGTTCCTTTCCACTTGTTTTTTTCCTTATGATAGCTTTCCCTACTGTGTAGCTTTACTCCTGCTTTCTGTTTATAACCTTTAGAATACTTTCATGAGCATATGCTATAATTCTCTTCTCTTTTCTTTATCTCCTTGTTCCTACAAGCTGGCTTGAATAAAGAAGTCATTATCAGCAAGCCCACAATGGGTCCAGACATCCACATTCAAGATGTTGTATAGATGATATATTGATCAGTCCTCAATGAGTAATAGCGTTCTAATGAAAAGAGCTCACAGAAGTTAATGTATCTGCTCATGCAAACCACAAATGAAGCATTCTGTGGCACAAAGGGTCTGGCCCTGTGAATTATAATTACTCCCTACAACAATAAAAGTCAGGAGTGGTTTTATTTATTTACCACAATCAATGATAGTCTGTGGGCTACACATTGAAAATTCGTTTTACAAACTAGCACCCAGACTGTTTGCTTTTTCTCTGTCCACTGGGAATTAACCCTTGCAGTGTCACTACCAATACTGAGGTAGATATCTCTATAGAAATAAAGAAACAGGAGTTTGTTTCAGTGCTGTTTTGATTAAGAAATTTAACTATAAGCAATCAGAGAGGAGTCACTACCTCTGACTGCTCCTGCTAGATATGGCATATGTTAAAAAAGGCACTTGTATAAAGACAAAGACTTTCTGTCCATTTTTCCTTTCTACGAGAAAAAAGCAAGAAAAAAATCTGTTGCCATCTGACTAAAGCAAAATACTCCTGTCACTATACTTCAGTAGAAGAGATTACATCCAAATTTAACTTCACTTTGGAACAATAAGCAGACACTTGAGCCATGTAGCAAACAATTCCCTATACGGCAGAAATGTGCTCAAGATGTTACACTGCCATGAAAGACACCAGTGTAGAAGTCACTGGGAACAAAAAAAGCAAAAGCTGCCATAAACCATACTGATAATTAATTTTGTATATTAAAACTCAGTGGCAGGCCAAATGAAACACGCAAATATAAGAATCATCACTAAAGGTACAAAAAAAGAGCATGAAATGATTGCAGAAATCTTAGAGGAAATGTCAGAATGGACCATGTCCGTGCAGCCCATGACACAATAAAAATTCCAGGCAATCTATGAATTTAAATCTAGCACTGTTGAAAGAAAATCTCAAAAATCTTCTCATGTTTGGCCTAATGTGAATTTTTACCTTACAAAAAATGTAATTTATAATTGCTGCAGAATTTATCAATTTTGAAAAACTGATATTTTTCAATGGAAAATAAGATTGGGGAAGGGGACATTTTTTCAGTTGTATATTTCAGAGAAGATTTTTTTCAGGGATGTAATAAAAAGTGAAGAAATACTGTAAATTATTTGTTATAAACTAATTCTCCAAGTCTGTTTCTAAGGATAAGGAAAAACGTTCCTAATTTATGCTATCCTTTTGCAACTACAGAAAAAAAAGTTTTATTACCTTCATGCTTTGCTTATATTTGTATTTATAAGACCAATGCTTTAGTGTCCATAAGGTGTCCATAAAAGGACACTCTGTCCAAAGTTTTGCTGAAAGGAATTACTATCACATAGCAAACCATATAATTTTCCTGTGTTTGCCCTGTGTTAGGCAGCTTTTTGTTACATTTTTCATTTGTATCATTATATAAATAAGAAACAGGACCATGAGACAATAAGAACTTTTTAAAAAAAACAGTCAGCTAAAAAACATGATAATCAAGCTGGAACAGAAAAACAAACAGGTTGAATTTCTACTGTGATCTTGAAAAAGCAAAATGAATATTATCAATTAGCAATAAGTGAAACAGAATATAATTATGCTAATTAATAAATGATATGCTGCATCTTAAATATTGGTGTCTTGCCCTCTCAAATGTTATTCAAAAGCAGACATTAGGAAAAATAGAGAGAAACACAGCACAGATGATCAAAGGTAAGAAATGGCTTCCCTTTGAGCAACAGCTGAAAGAAAGGAATAGTGAGCCTGGAAAGGATCTGACAGGTGGAATGAGGGAATGGTAGGTGTCCATAAAAAACATGAATGACTCACAGAAGACAAAAGTGAAATTTTTTTTTCATTCTCTTTCAATACAAAAATCACCGTGCCTAAAATGTGACCAATAAGTTGAAAGGAAACAAACAGATGAGCATAGCAGTGCTTTTCTTGGATGCAGGATATTTTACAGTGTTGCGAGTCCATGTGATTTCAATAGATGACTGAGCAAATTTCATGAGAGAGAACTGCTTTCACAGTTGTACACATTTCTCCTAGCTGCTGAGACTGGCCAATGTTAGCTGAAGTTGACCACGTCTCAGGACACTGATCTAGCTATACTGATTATATGAAAATATAAAACTGAATCATAAAATAAAGCATTACATTAACCAACCGACCAATATAATAAAAAGTATATTAAAGGGGGTACTTTTTCAGTGCTTCCACTGTAAGTCAGAGGAACAAATGGCCATCTGATGGAAACTTGGCCTCAGACTTAGCCTCTCCATGCCTGACAGAAAGATGCACCACTGCATTCACACTCACACACCCATGTATTTTCTCTCTTCACCCCTCATACTTCTTATGCTTCTTCATGTTAAACTGCATGGATTTGTAGTTTCGTTGACTTGCACCACTTATAATGCCGACGGAACAAAAATCTTCCCTCATGAGGTGTCAGAATGATCTCAACTCACTTTGAAGAGAAGTGAAGGTTACAGAAATTCTGAGGGGGAAAAATTACTTTCTGAGAGTTTATGGTTAAAATATGCACTGATAGGAAAAGAAACTTATCATCTCTCGAATCCTGAATAAGTTCTGAATTAATTATATCTTTCCAAAGCTCAACCCTAAATAGGAGTCATATAAAATAGGAGTCATCGTCTTTTTTATCCTTCTGTCTTTCTTCCCTGTTCCCTGCTGCGTGCATACATGTGGCCTTTTCAAGTCTTGGTAAATCTCTCTAAGAGCAAGATTAATATAGAATAATTAAACTTTTAAGATCAAAAATAAATTTAACTTATACCAACAAGAAATTGTTATTAACAACCTTTCTTTGGGCAAAAGAAAGGCTCTCTGGGTACAAAGAACAGCTTAACTGAAATATGAGGGTTTTTTTTTTCCTTAAACAAGTAATCTTCAAAAGGAAACATTTTATTTTTACATTTATTTCCACTTTAATTTCACCCCCATCCTGCCTCCATTGCTGGTTTTCTGTACAGAAAACAATTTTAAATGCCTATTCTGTATTATTAACATTGGTCATGTAGGTCTTTTATATAAAAATTGATAGATGAAAAATTATGTTTAAAAAATCCCTGATACTACTTGCTCTGGACTTAGCATTATTATTATTATTATTATTATTGACCATTCAACATAATTCAAAATACAATTTCGGTAGTATTAAATAAATATCACTATATTCTTTACTTAAGTTTACCTCAAAAAGAAGAGAGGTTAATTAATTAATGCTATATTATTATTTATTATTGCTATTATTTTGTAAATGTAGATAATTCAGTTAACCTTGGGAGATCCATTTTGCTTGTACTATATGTACAGATTTGTATATACAGTCCAAGACAGTATATACACAACTGTATATACACATTTGTGTATATATTTGTGTATATATACATGTATGCATATGTGTATATGTGTGTGTAGATATATATAATATTTATAGAAATAAAATATTTACTTTCTAAGTACAATGGTAAATAAGCACAAAGAGGTGAAACACGTGAATACCTGTATGTGATAAGACAGGCTTATCTTAGGTTTCCAAATATCAAAAATGCCAAAAATGTTATCTGACATCCATAAGGAAAAACTCCACAAGAATACTACAGATGAAGTGCAAATTGATCTGAAACAGAGATGTGAAACACAGTTATGTTTTTCAAAGTGACACAAGCTTATTTTTGAATTCCTTTAGTACCTCTAGAGCATTTTCAGTGCTATTTCTTCTAAAACACAGAACATTCCAGTGATTACCTTTAATTTTCTATCCATAATGTGGATAGAAAAAGAAATGACATGTATTGTGGATAAAAATATACCTACTTCTTTTTAAGTGTAACAATATAAGTGCTTAGTATTTTCAAACTTCACTTAGCTTTTCTATCTCTTTAATTTGAAAGGAAATGTGTATTTCTCAAGGGAGGCAAAGGCAGCATGAATTGAGGAAGTAGCACCTACATTTCAGAAGCCACTTACATCTTGGTAATTCTTCTTACTACAGTGCCAAAAGTTGAAGCAATCTTTTGTGTTTCTTTTATTTCCACATGTAAAATTCCCTTTTAAATATACAGTCACTTCATAAGCATACTGCTGATATCAACAAGTGAATTTGAGGATTTCACTATGTCTGAGGGAGAATCACTGTGGATAAAAATTCTAAAATAAGTGTTAAGTTTTTTGCAAGATCTCATAAAAGCACCCAGATTCAATTTGGATATGGAGAGGAAGTAAATGAGAATTAATGTAAGGAGCCAATCTGTCTTTTAGGCTTAAGGTCTAAGGTCTGTAACTGAATTGTATTAGACCTGACTTAGGTCTAATTAGCCTATTAAAATGAATTATCTTTTGTTAATTTAAAACAAGCAGCAGAAGATATTTCACTCACACCAATAATAATAGAATAGAAAAGAAATAGATACAGCATATAGAAAGGATGAGACTGAGATTAAAGTGAATGAATATAGCTAAATATGTACACGCAAAATTGGGCAAGATGAATATTATTGTTTCCAAGCACCTCAGGAACAGTTAATAGGTAAAAGTATAGTACAAAAGTTAGCCTATCATGTCATTTTTCTGCTGAAAGGAATCTACCCAGTGAACGGTTATAAATCAGATGATAGAGATCATTTAGAACCTATGATAAATATGCCATTCAAGATCCTGTAAATGTGATACTGATGGAGAAGAGAAAATATGCATTTTCTTTCTTTTTTCTTTTTTTCTATTTTAGGAAGTATTTTTTTTTTCTACATTTTAGGCTGTCTCCAGGATCAGAAATGCAAGGCTAGAATCTCACAACTTGTTTGTTCTGCAACCTGTTGTTGACTAACACTCCTGAGAATATATAAGTATCATAGGCCCCTATCTTTACAGGCAAACTACATTTTTAAACCTCCGTTTTTAAATTTACTTTAATCCAGTCTGATCTTTTCCCCATTTGCTTCTGACTGTAAAAAATTTTAAAAATCCATCTAAAACTTCAGTGTTATGATAGCTGATAGACCCACTATCTAGTAGGTCTTCTGTTAAGCCTACTTCCTAACTTGACCTTCGCTTTTTCTCCTGTTCAAATGTTTACTTCAGAAGGTATTTATGAAGGGCAGTTTTGTTTCCGCTTATCTTTTATTATTCCCTTGTAAGACAAATCCTCATTTTCCTGATGATTTCTTAATATCTTCTTTGTGTGTACCAGTTTGAATTTATCTTTTGTCTAAATAAATTACCAAAACTTGCATTGCACTCTAGGAGAGATCATAGTAGACACTTTTTGCAATGCCATTCCAAATGGGGAAGTATGTCTCATGTTTCCTAGGACAGTCAGACTGTCTGACCTCCTCAGAGTTAGAAATCAGAGTCAGAAATTGCAAGTTTGGCTTGCAATTATAAGCAATGGAAGGAAATAAATACCTTTAGGAATTATTCTATATCAGCCTATAGAAAATGATAGCAGAAAGAATCATGATGCAAAAATAACTGTCCCTAGCCTATGGCTGTTAGCAAAGTATCAACTCAGATGTAGCAACCTACCTTCTAGACAGATGAACCCATCACCTGACTTTTGAGGAGGCAGCTCTACCTATTCCTTTTTGTGTGTATGTAAGAGACAGGTTGACCATTGAAAAGATGAAAATGGAGGAAAACAATGAAAAAGTCCTAGTGGAAAGTTAGTATTTTTCCAACAAGTGGTAGTGTATTCAGGCCTGACAACTGAAAGAAGCAGTGGATATGATTTGAGTATTAAACATCTGAGTGAAGAGTTAAAAAAAAATAGATCTAAAATAAGGGGACATGGTGGAGCTGGCATTGGGAAGACACCTTAATCGCTAATGTTTTTCTCTCCTCTTTATCTTTTTTTCTTATCAAGGCATTGCATTGACATGTAATACATGGATCTGATATTTAGCAATCTGCAGCAATTCTTGATGGAGCTAACCCAGAATCCCTCAGCAAGACCTGCGGGCCCTGGAACCCAAGAAACATAGCTTTCTGGGAAATCTGGGAAATCTACAAAAATACAGATGTTCCTGTGAATATAAAAGAAGAGTGGTCTCGGGCGACCTTTCAGAGCAAAACAGCCATATGTACCTGCAGTCAGGAGCATTGGAATAGCTTTAGAAAGAGCATTTGGAGATTCTAGAGGAAAGGAAAAGAATTCAGAGTAAGAAAAAGAGGAGAGAAATTTACATATAAGATTTTAGTGAATATCCTTATCCTCCAAGAAAAGCATAACTGACTTTGAACATAAAATTTAGCTCTGTAGTTTGACATTTTAAAATGCTGTGTCCTCTCCCTGTATAATAACATAAAGAATAAAAGAAATGCATTGTTAGCTGAGTAAAATGTATATTCAGCTGTTTATTGTAGCATTCTTCATATATATATTTGTGCATAAATATAGTGGTTGGGCAATCACTTATGAAACAAATATCATTTTTTAATGCACAAATGTTTTCAATACTAATAAATACCACTTATTTTCCTAAATATCACTATTTGCATCTACATATGCAAATACATATGCATCTTCTTTTTTTTTTTTTTTAACATAAAATAAGTTCACATAATGTTCTCTGAAAAAAACAAGCCCAAAAGTTTTTTCTTGTTTTGCTGTTTGGCTATTAATTTACCACTAAGCCATTTCCCAGCAATTTTAAATGCAAGTAACATCTAGTTCATATAAACTTCAGAAACTATTGGTGACAGCAATGAATGTTTGCTTGATATACACAATAAACACCACTATTTTGTTGCCTGAGCCTTCTACCTGCAGACGACAGGAAGGGAGAAAGGTTATCATGATGTCTTTTCTTCTGTAACTGTTGTTATTAGCAGTAATAATCACTCAGTCTTAACAGTCAATCACCCAGAACGACAAAATGTTCTCTGAAAAATGTTTCAGTGAATGAAAGGTGTGAGACCATATGTATTTCCATTTAAAATTTCCAATCACTGGTTAAAATTATGGTCTCTTTTACCTCCATTGGAACTATTTCTCCTTTTCTGTGACCTAGTGATCATCATTTCAAGTCTGAGAGTTCAAAATACAAGGAAATATCAGATCAAGTTATTTTACATATAACATTCCAAGTGTACACTTATGCGTGTAAAGATAATTGACCTTTATTCCCATTTGCCTGGAAAGGTTCTGTGTGCAACAAGAATTCTACTATTTAGAAATTCAAAATAACACCAGAAATGAGTTACATCAGAGATGAGAGACATTAATCTTTCTTTAAGCAAGATAAAATTCATGTAAAATATTGGTAACACCTTACCAGAATATTTGGATGTTTCCTCAATTCATTTTATGTTTGAGTTATGAGTAATTCACTCCCCATCTGCCAACACCATCTTTTCACCAGTCATCCTCTGCAAGAGTAGCATTTCATATGCACTAACATTTCTATTCCTACATCTTATATGATCAAAGTACATATGTTTGTACTGTATTGCCATCTTGGCAACACAGATTTGTCTTCTTTTTTACACAGGAAACATGTAAGTCAACACCAGCATTTTTGAAAGTCCCCTGTACTGTCACAATAAGCAACATGAATTTTCATGACTTCACACCCAGAAGTTGCTACGGAAGAATTACATTTTACACCAAATTTTTATTAATTCTCAAACATTTCATATCAATCTTTTAATAACAAGCCTTTTGTGAAATAATGAGTGTCTAAATTAGTCATTTCTAATTTTATTGAAATTTCTGTGATTGGGATATTTGCAATACTCCAGTCATTGAACATACTTGACTTGAATTTATCTGCTCCTTTGGCAATATAACCACTTCTAGTGGTATTATCCTACCTCTGTTAACTGCGACATCCTATGTATGTATGTATGCATTTTAGATTCACTTCATTTAGGAATGGTCTTTCTTCCTCTCCTGATTTATCACATTACTGTTCAGTGTATTGTATTAGAAACTGTAGCAGAAAATCAGAGCTGAGCTGTCAATGTTTCTGACATTGCTTAAGATGTCACCTATTCCTTCCACTTTTTGAATCCTCAAAGGACTTGTTTCAGACTATATTCTGAGTATATATTGAAAAGTCCAGCATTTCCCTAAGAAGTGAAAATCTATTCACTAGCACAAGCGCTGTCTTCAGTTGTTGATGTAGAAACTTCATGAGATACTTACAGATGTGGATTTTTTGATAGCCTCCTTCAAACATCAATATTTTGAGAGGTATCAACTATTGTAAATAATCAATTATACAGTTGATCCTCACACTTGGGCATTTTTAAAGTGTGTAAGATACATGATTTGATTTTATGTGCCTTGCTGCTCTCTGGAGCCAACTTTTTTCATGTTGATTCCATTTTTATTGTTTGCTTCATGCAAACTGATTTTTTTAAATAAAATTTCATCAAATGTATTTGTTGTAGCGGCCTGTTATGTCCACTTGCTGTAATTGGAATAGATAATTTACCATCACTTAGTGATCCAGCCAGATTTTTTATTCTGAGGTTGTTTCATAGTTTCCAATATTATCTTTGCAAATTCTTTCCAGTGCTTCTGCTTGTACATGATGTATCTCTGGTACTTTCCCACAGTTCTTTCAGAAACTTTGTCCTCCTCTCCTTTAGTACACTTGATGGTTTTGTTCAGTCTGTTCCTTTTGGATCCCCTGGTCTGCAGAGCGAGTTGTCCTGATTATCATTCAGATGAGTATAGTGATCGTTCCATCAACAAATAATATGAAGTTCAGTGAGAAATCTGTTATCTCAATGTTTCGATCCTATTCCACTCTAGGAAAGGATGCTGTAAAGGGTGCTCAGAATATATCTTGCTTCCAAGAAAAATTTCTATCAGAATTTTTTAACACACACAAGCCTCCCTTTTTTTTTTTTTTTTAATTCCTACACATGTGTCAGTTAAACTAGCACTTCAGAAACCTCTCCTGGTTGTGCCACTTGGTTGTTTGCCAGAAAGGTGCCATCCCTCCTTCTGCTTTCCACACAGTTCCACAGAGCATCACCATTTACAAATAACCCTATTCCTGTCTAACATGCAGCTTGGCATATGGCACTTTGCAAACACAGTCAATATTGTCTTGAGGAGTCCTAACCAAAGACCATTACCTGGATGCAAGGGAAGGACCCACCGCTTTGTAGCATGGCTCCTGCTGCCCAGGACCAGAAGAGCATGAGGGGGTTTTCCAGCCAACTGCTAAGATGACGAGAATAATTTTGCTTACACGTCTACTCTGTACAGGGACAGACAAATCTTTCAGCCAAGGATAAATCCTTGTGACAGGCATATCATTCCCTGAGTCCACCATTTTAGAGGTTTTGCCACAGGAGGGAGTGATTTTTCACATTTTCTATTAAATTTTCTATTAAATTACATGTTTTTTAAAGTAATTTCTATGGAAAGCTATTAATCTCCATACTGTTTTTTAACCCTGCTAAGTTCTATATGATTTCTTTTTGGTCTTGTAGCTAGAGGTAAAATCTTCATATGTACAACACAAGGATAAAAATGAGCAAAGATTTCAAAATTGAGAGATAATGGAAATAGTAAGAACAGCAGGAAAAAAAAAAAAAGAAGACTATTTATCTTATTATTATGAGCTTTTTCCCAAAGCTTGAGGTCTCACATTTCTACAGGAGAATACAAGGACCAAACCATTTCTTAAAATTAATTTTTAATAATGTGTAATAATCTGAGTGGCGCTGGTCTGTGTGTGGAATTAGAATTCCTCTGATAGGAAAAGAAATATTTGTGCAGAGTTTTATGAGCAAAGTTGACCTGAGGCTTCCTGAGGCTGATTGAGAAATTGCAGTCAACGAAGATCCTTAACCCCTTCCCAGCTCCATTTTTCATCTACTAAAGAATAAAGTCACTGTGACTTAATATACAAAGCAACTGAAAAAGAGCAATAAGCTTGTATATTACTACAAAAAACCTCATGCCTCTTTTAAATTAGCTTAATGACCAAACTAGCTTTTCAACACCGAAGCAGAATCGTCAGTTCAACATTTCATAGCTTTATTTAATAGAGCACTACATCTCAAAATCTTCTAAAGTCAACTATCTGCCACGTAGTATTTGCTGTTGATTTTCCTTCCTTTAGTAAAGGGACAGAAGACAGCAATCACATCACCACATTTGATATAGGATAAAAATAAGTGTCCGTTGTTCAGGTGTTTCAAGTGAATTGTTCAGGCAATTCTTATCTGATAAGGAGGATCGAAAAATCCTAAACTGAACATTCCTAATTTTTACCATCAGCATGGAATTATCTGTCCTAATTCTTTCTAGAAAAGACTGAAATGTGGATGTTAGCAAGGATTAAGAAGAATGTTTATGAGACCTAAAAGTAAAGACCCTGCTAATGTTGCTGCCTGTTGCCATACCTTTTCATTAACCAGCAAAAACTTACTAGTGTGCCAGCCCTGTGAATGTTAATCTCTATAAAGTTTTTATCCAGTCAAACATGTTTTACCAGGGCATTGTCCTAATCTCAAAGCTCTCCCTGTTCCAGTGTTGCTAGTGATAATTGTATTTATTAATGATTTCTGGTTACTCAAGGATACTGAATCTGCAGTGCAAAGAATGCACTTCTTAAAGTTGAAAAGTGCAACCATCACCATTGAGAAAAATTCCTAACCTCTAAATGCTGCCAGATTTAAAATGAAGGTTGCTACATTCACACTAGAGAGAAATAAAGTCTGGAAGTCATGACCTAATCAATGAATGTACAATTTGTTTAGTAAGTGATTTTACATACACTGTGACTATATAAAAATACATTTAGTGCAATGTTTTTAGGTTTAACACAAAATGCCTTTCTTTTAAAATCTTATTACAATGTTTACTCAAAATTGAAAATCTGAGGCATCGTTAGGATGGTGTAACTACAAATGAACATAACCTGCAACATGCAGATGTATGATTACTATATAGGGAAAACTAGTATAATGTTTTCCAACTTCATTTTCAGTCTTTTAAATATTTCTTCTGTGATTTAGATCACATTTGTTTTCTTAGAAGAAGGACACTAAACATCTTTGACTGTACAGGACTTGTGCCCTTTGAACATATGTGCTGAACATTGAAATATGAACATTTTATAATGCTACTGCAAAATTATGCAAAACCTAGCAAATGCTGCCCATCCATAGCACTTAAGTCTGGGTTAGCTTCTTTTAAGAAGAATGAGGAAGTGGTAGGGATGCCATTTTCTGCCTTTTTCTAGACAGACTAATGAAATTGTGCGTGTTCTGAGGTAAATGATTTTTGTTGCTGAACTTGAGTTGGGACAGGATGTTACTAGACATGAGGCCTGCAAAGATTAGGAAAATAAGAGATGCTTTAAAATCATCACATTTTAATTGATATGTTTTAAAGTATTACTCACTGCCTGCTAGGAAGGTTTTTAAGGTGTTTATCATGTTTGCTTCATGTGGCAGTCAAAACTCATTGGCAGTCTTTACTCAGTTACCCATGTATTAGTGCAAGATATTTACACTCTCACTCAAGAGTGAAGATAGCAGGATTACACAGTAAATGTAAATTTACCTTGAACTCGACTCCTTCCTGTACTTAAGCTCACATGTTAAACTCGCATGTGGGGGAATGTTTTATCAATATTTATCAGGATAAGTGCAAGCATGGTTGTGTTGAAAGAGGACAGCAGAGGGGACATCAATACCAGCAGTAATGATTCGTATGGATAAAGACTGCAAGTTCTGTCCTGCCTTAGAAGTCCTTCATGCTCTGAATGCACTCAGAGCACACAGGATGCAAGAATTTGGCTGAATTAACACAGAAGGAGATTCAGTGCCAATGGTCATGTTGAAGGGGATAAACATCTTGTTAGTGATAAAGGATAAGGGAATTAAATTGCCGTGCAAGATCTAAAGTGGAATGAGGACTTTCTACTTCAGTAAGAAAAGCAGACACCACAAACTCAGAAGAAAGCTTTTGTCTTCATTTCTTTCACACATTTTGCATGTTTCTGCTACTTTCTTAGTTACTTGTCAATGCTTTTTTTCTGTAGTTTAATACAAAATTTATTGTGTAGTAATAATAAGAATATTCGGTCAGTACAAAAACCATGTAACTTCCTTTACAGTTTATGATGGTTCTGAATTTGGCCCAAGTCTTGGAAAAAATGTGTATGATAACACCATGTATATTACAGGGATCATTCTTGCTATCCAAGACACAAAATGGAAAAGTTTCTGTATTTTACTAAAAAAGCTAGAAAAAATATGGCAGAAATGGGAAAAAATGTTTCTGCATAGATGAAATGACACCTATTACAGGTACTAAATTACATCTCTTTACCTTAAAAAGCTTTAACCAGGCTTTAAATGCCTTTGCAGCATCCACAGACTCCCCAAGGCTGAGGTTTCACCGTTGCATTAAGCTCATCTAACTAAAATATGCAATTGCAAAGCGGAAACCCACCTTCATCAAACCCTTCATCAGCCAGGTGTTCCACGTGCCTCCTCTGAGCTAACTTTAGCCTTGGGTGAAGCAGGTGGGGGAAGAAACCTATCTCACCCTGGGCATGCACATGTGCTAGAGCAGGTGCAAAAGAAGTGGCAGAAAAGTGCAGTGAGACAGGGCAGAAAAAAAGACTGGAATCACCTGCTTTGGCGTTAGACCATACTTGGGTTAGCTTAAAGCAGTTGTGAATCTTCAGCCTCAGGCTCTACCCAAATTGAAATTGGTTCTTAAACAAGAAAAGGGCCTATGTTTTGTTTATATCAAGAAAAGAGGAGCTAGCATTTCAACTTGTTTTAATAAATGGAAAACATCACACTACTGCAAGTTCTCTAATAAAAGGAAAAGCGAAGTAAAATTACAGGGCAGTATGAATGTTTGTTCTAAAGTGATCAGAGAAGACATTCTAAAGTCTGCATAAATATCAACAAGAACCTGTATTAGCACAAACAGAAATTGCTGTTGCCATCTTTCATGTTCTCTTCTTTTATGTTGCTGTTCTCATAGGCAAGTAATTGTCCCTGTGAGTGTAAAGGACTTCTTGAAAATATTTTTAACACATTTGTGGAACTCTCAGCAGGAGAAAAAGGCAGTACTGCCATTTCTTGCCCATTTCTGAATGAGGAAACTCATGGCACTTTGAGGAAGGTAAATTTGACAGTGAGCTTCCTCAGGCTGCACAGCAACGTGCACAGCAACAGTGCAGTTGGCCGCAGTTCTAGGGGCAACAGAGACTGTGGGCTTCCTTCCCTCTTGTCTCTTTCCCAAGGACACCTCTTTACCCAGCTTCTTTTTGTACAGATTTTCTTTTTTGGAGACACATGTTCTTGAGCCTAGAGAAGAGAAGCTGCGCTCTGCCCTGAGGGGACTCCACTTGCTTAAGCTGGTGTTACGGCACTGGAGGAGAAAGAGTCCAAACAGAGTTGATGAGTGCATGGAGAGGAAAGCAGAGGAACACGAGATAATAAAGTAGAGGAAAAAGGGGCACCTCAGCTAGAGAGGCCCATTTTGGCATATCTGACTACTGTTCCTTGTCCCATATATCTTGTTTGTGCTCTTTTCCTGAGAAGGGCCAAAGGATGGTAACTCCAAGAACCAAGTGCACAGCAGCAGGATGAACCTCTGACTCACTAGCTGTCTCTATCCATAGTGCTTAATTATATCTGCACATCTGAATATCAAACATCTTGACTATTCAGACAACTCTATATAGGTTCAAAATGGTACCTTCCTCACAGCCTCTTGCAGTTTTTATACAAATGTGCGTTTTTGCAGATAAGGAGGATGCAATAAATGTAACTGGGAGAATGTGGCTGCTGGCTTCCTAACAGGGTTTATGAAACAGAGACATCTACTGGTTGAGCTTTGGGGGAAAATATTTTGGTTTTCAACTTCCAAGCACAGGGCTCTACTCATTTTCTTTGGTGTGAATCATTATTCTCTCATGACAGGTCTGTCAAATCCACAGAAAATATGTGCAGGTGTCAAAATGAGTTTTGCCATAAATTGTTTAAAGGTGTACTAAGCAAAACAGGCCACCAGGTGATATTAAAATTCTGTATTTTTACAGAATTCTTCCAAATTCCTAGTAAAAACAAAAATCATTTATCCCCAGATAGAGTCACCAAAGCTTGAACGACTGCTGTACAATTTTAACGTAGTAATCCATAAAGAGATAAGGACAGAAATACTCTATGTGGCAACCAAGTCTGATCATTTTAAAGTTAGCATCATTGTCACTGAAATTGTACGGAGAAAGACTGTATCTCATTTACTTATTAAGACCAAAACTATGATACGAAGCGAAATTGCACAGATTGTGTGTTAAGGAACCTAAAAAAAGCATTGAGCATTACCTTTTATGTTTACCAAACAGCTGCATTTTGCTGGAGGGTGTGCAGTAAATAGGAGGAGGATGATAGGAAGATTCTGGGAGGCCTAGAGGTTTAGATGCAACTAAAGTTGCAAAGTTTGATTACTTGATCACTTCGTTGAGATTATCTATGTTCCAAAACAGAAATAGACTGAAAATTTTCATAAGAATTAATTTTTCAGGGTTTCCCAGTTTACCTTTACTCTAGTCAAGCTAGAAATATTGTCATACTTGACTTCCTAATTACAGTTTTATTGGATTGATAAACATTTCTGCATTTTTTCAGCTGAATTCTGCACTCAGAGAACTAAAATTATTTTCAGGGGATAATTTGTGTATAAGACATGTGTGGAGTGAAAACATTCAAGTAGCTTCTTAAATTTAAGGATTTTATTTCAATAAAAAAGACTGTCTGCTTGAAAAGTTTTGAAAGCCCCAATATTAACTGTAAGTTATCAAATGCCACCTCCCTTATATTCATGATTTTTAGGAAGACAGTGTTGCATACATTTGAGGAAGCAGTGCTCATTTGTAGTAATAATAACTGTGTAAAAGATTAGGGAGGTAGTAGGACAGGTAAGTAGACAGATAGACAGGCAGGTATGTAGGTAGGTAGAATCCTTTCAGCTTTGGATTACATTTCTTAATCCATGATGTGCTCTTGTGGAAAAAAAAAATGCTTATACTAAAATATAGTGCTACTTTAATGAATTGCATTTATGGTGATATCATTGTGCCTGTTGGAGCATTTCCAAGAGGATCAAAATATCGTGTAAGACCTCAGTGAGAAGAGGTTCTCTATGAAACTTCTATCTCCAGTAATTCTACTGTTAAAAGTGAACGCCAGCTGTGGCTCGCCTCTTGAAATGTATATTATATCATGACTGATGTCACTCTTTGGGGTTAAGCTAGGGCAGTAGGAGCCAGTTCAGGTCTAATTGTTGAAATGTATGCTTAGTTCAAGTTAAACAATAGATCCCTAAGAAAAAAAAATCAGCACAGAGGTGCTGAGTTGTGAAAAGAGTGTTGTTTTGGGTCCAATTGCCTGAATAGACTTGTTAAAGCCCATGGCTGATGTATGCTAAGCAGAGGCAGGCAGTATGTGGAGAGAAAGGGAGGGCAGGCCAGTTGAGCAGGCACATCACTCTCTGAGCCCGGGCACACACTTTGATGGCTCCTTTGGAGGTATGAGTGAAAGGCAAACCTCTGTTCCCTCCCTTTTTTTTTTCATTTCTGCCATGCAAAGATAATCAGGTTTATGTAAAGTATGTGTGCTCTTTTGACAGTCCACGATATCTCATTAATTCAATCACACCAAACACCATTGTTCCCAAAGTGTTTGAAATGCGGATAGGCATGGAGGCTTTCTTAATCCTGTCAATCAATGTTAACATTTTTCTTGCAGTTGCCATGGCCAGGGCCAGAGTTCATGAAAACACAGAATAAGAGCCAACAAAACAAGAATAAAGACTTATTTGAGATACTCTTTTTAAAGGACATCTACCATGCACAAAACATGGGAAGTAAATGTAGACAAGTTTGGACACTATGGCTCACTGAGAGGAAAAAGGGGGAAAAAGAATTTGAAAATCAAATAGGCCTATAAAAACTTGACCCAAGAGTCTCTGGGAAAAACCCGATGAATTGCTCCCTGGTAGAACAATGTTCTTTCTTTCGTGCGTTCTTCAGGAGTACAATGCTCAATATATTATAACACATGCCACTGATGTCTTTACACTGTTGTAAGCCAGCTCAGACCAACGGAATGCTGATAGAGGACAACAAGAGATTGTGCGGCGGTAATTCTCTCTTTCTCCTGCTCTGTTGCAAACAAGCACTGGGAAAATTATTCATGCATATAGGCCAACAAAGCAGAGATGGGAGATTTGCGATGTCATGCGGCGAGATCATGTGACAACCTTTAAACTAAAAACCACAAGCTTTCACCCACTGAGACTTTTAAAATAACCAATTTATCTGTATGAATGTCATAGCTAAAATGTCTTATCACACTGGTGGAAATCACCATGCAGATTAATGAGACCACAGTGAACATGCTAAACAAAGAAACATAACAATTGCATAATTATGCAACTGCTAAAGCTATGAGAGAAAACTCCTCAATGGGATTTTCTGTGTCTCCACTGATTCTTAACAGGCCTCAAATACATTTATATACACTTCTTAATTAACTATGAAAAAAGATGTGCTATGAAGCCATACAGGAGTACAAAGACAGATTTTCTCTGCATACTTACAGAACTATTTGTGTGTCGATTTAGCGATGTAGTTTGTACTTGAAATCAAGCTTTATTTCCAATTTTTTAAAACCTTCAGTATGCTCGGGACTATGGCTGTAGCCTTACCTGTGCCTTTAGCATCTCTAAGCTGTGAAAAGGAGAGGAAGGGATGCTCCGTGGAAGCTGTCATCCATTCTGATCAAGGCTTGTTTAGCAAGGTCTCTGCAAGAAAGGAAGGCATATCCTTTCAGCATGGGCCATTACAGTGTTCTGCTACTGTTATGGCAGATATCCACTGATCTAGAAATACACAAGCACAGGGATCAAAAAAGCCTGTCATGATAAAGAGCACTTTGGTGGCATGCGCACAGTATAGCACCCTCTTTGCCATGTACAGATCTTTAATACCCTAGAAAAAGTGTACCAATTGGATATGCAAGCAAATAAGGAGAGGATGAAACGTTTACCTCAGTGTTAATGAAACTGATACTGGAGAGTGTGTACAATTCTAGTGTCTATGTTTTTTAAAGGATGTTGAAAATTTGTGACCTCTATCTAAGCCCCATCTCATAAGAAAACAAAACCTGTTCCTACCACCCATTCCAGGTGTGCAACATACTCAGTATTCAGTATCTTGGTATTTGCAATATCTATTTCAGTGGTGGGGAAAAAATCTCTGACTCCAGAATTCATTGCCTTTAGGCTTCCCAAAACCAGGTACTGAACCTACAGAGATTTGCTCCATTCTGTTTCCTTCATTCTATTATAAATACTTAGAAGTATTTGATTTCCTTATGCTGGAAAATCCATTAGATCCCCTAACTCACTTCTTGGATGGGAAGTCCTCCACTGCAATGTTTGCAGCAGCAGCAGAATGTATTCACTAGGCAGTTACTGAAATTCATGGCTAGATACTTACTCATACATTTAGAGTTCATCTGATTAAAACAAGCTTTCAGTTGTAGTGTATCACAGTAGTGTTTCTCTGCAAGATGCAACTCTGCACTGCTTTGCTTATTCTCAAACATAATTGTCAGACTACTGTGCAATAAAACAGATAGATACCCATACCTGCAGTCAACAGCCCAGAAATCAAATGTATAAAAGATGGGCTAGCCAGGAATGGATAAGTAAGGGTGTTCCAGATACAGTTATTATATATTGATAGGATTTTTGTGATATACTCAGTTCCAGTAGATAGATCTCATTTCTGAAAGATATCTTCCATTGAAAAATCCTGTATCTGTTGTGCTAATATCTACAGTGTCAACCTACTTCAGTTATCTTTTTCAAGCCTATTCTTTGTCATCCCGCCTCCATTTCTTTCCTGCATTAACATTCATTCACTTTCTTCTCTGGCACACTTCCCCCTTTTTGATTGTTTGATCCCTATTGCTTTCTTGAATGTCCTCTACACAACATGAGGGTGGGAAACTCCAGTCACTCCTCCATTCTCTCCTTGGTGCCTCTAGTTGCAGTCCAGCTCTTTTTTGAAGTAATCATTTGTGAGGAAAATGAGTAAAGAAGAGGATAAATAGCTGTTGCTTATCCCTTCTTTCTGCAGCTGATCAGTTCTGCTTGGTATTATCCTGGGGAAGAATTGCATCTCTCAAGAATTGTGGGCCATGAGTCAACAACAGTTTGGGCCAAGACTGATGCGATGATAAGGCTGCCCAATGTTAAGATTACTGCAGCTTCCATGTATGTCACAATAATATTACAATAATCATTTTATCAGTGTTTACTATTCATTGATATTTGCAGACGTCAGGTGTATTCACTGTGAATTTCCCAGTTGCTATGCAAAATGGGAAGGAACTGTGCTATTTAATCATTTATCTTTGAGGGGAGCTAGCAGAGCTACCTTACTTCACAAGGAAAACTAAAAAGCAGTAGAAGTCTTCCTAAAGTAATTGTGCTGGTTGCCCTGTGGCAACACAACATTCCCTTCATAACAAACCTTCCCCACTTTATTCAGCAGACAAAGCCATGGGAACTGTGGAACTCTGCAGCTCAGGAAGAGGGGAATGCTGCCACATTTACTCAGGGTGATCTACTAGACAAGATGCACTAGACGAGTAGTAACCTTTATGAAGTCAGACTGCCTTTCTAGGTCCCTCTGATTAGCAGTCTCACATTGAGCAGTCCCTGCAATTTGATGTGACCAGCAATTTTGAGGAGTGATATCTGTCACCTCTACAAATTTGCCTCGTTAGGTAAACCTCATTTACCTAACCATAGTTAAATATGTTACCTCGTGCAGAGCCTCACATCACCCCACTTATCATGAGCCTCCAAGTAAAGCACGATCCATCAACCACTCCCCCACCATTTTGTCAGTTTTTCACCCATCCTGTTGTCCACTGATCTGACTATGTTTGGTGATAATTTGCAGATGCTTGAAGCAGACAGTTACAGACAATCACCAAAACTATAAAAATGTTACCTTTCTTACTCTTTCTTTCTCAGAAAATGAGGCCACTTTTAAATGAATTTGTTTGTGCATTTCTGTGAGACTATAATCATTTCTCTCACATGTGTCCTTGCACTTGCCCCAAAATTCCTATGAATTCAAGCAAAGAAAGTACACGTATAAAAAGCTTTTTGAAAGCCTTAATTACACTTTGTTATAGCATATTCATGGTTGCCAAATGAGCACTCTCAGCTAATTTTAACTACTTATTAGAATATATATGTACTTCAACCTGAATTAACTGACAGCATTAATCTTCAACACATATACACAAATTCAGAATGCAGTTCTTTTGATTTCTTTTTTACTTTATTACAATGTAACACCAGTTTTAATATAAAATGTAATTAGACTACTGGTCAAACTTTTCATTTACAAAACAGAACTATTGTGTAATTTAAAAGTATTCTAAGTATTTTATTTGACATTTTAATTAAAAGACCCATATATTACCCCAAATTGTAACCCTCTCTTTAAACAGGGCTAAACAATAAAAGATCATATCTCAAAAAAGTAACTATATTTGAGAAGGTGCAAACATTGGGGAAAAAAAGGGAAGAGGGAATGGATTGGAGCAAGAGGCAGCAGATACTGCTGTGAGACCTTCCACTTCCCTGAGCTCAAAGCATCTTCTCTTTTCACTACAGCATGAACTCCCAGGGAAGGTTTCTAGCAATTCTAATAATTCTTCATCCTTCATTTCTCATAAATCCTAGTACTGAACTATGAGCTCTAGATGGAGGTTTTGAGAGCCAAACCATGCTTTTTTTGGTTGGTTGGGGTAGGGGAGGGTTGAGTTTTGTGGCTGTATTTTTTATTATATTTTTTTAGCAGATCACAGCATGTACATTTTGGTATTCCCCATTTATGATTTTCCTAGGAGGAGATTAGATAAATTTATAATCTCAAGTGATCAGCATACATGCAAAGAAATTGTGGCAGTTTCAGATGTTTCTACTCTATATCAGTGACTATGTGTGAGCATAATTAATCTGCAACGGCGCGAAGAAAAAATGATGAGCTAAGTAAAATCATGGAGTTACAGCTATTTGCAGTCTGGAAGAGTTTCTGAGTAAACTGTAAATTGTGATGTCTCAGCTGGGGACAGTGGTGATCAGGAAGATGTGGTAATTTCATCTGCTCCAACATCAAAATTCACAGGCATTGCAGACAAGCTCTGGTAAGCATAACTGGAGCAACTTGAGAAGCTGTAGTTTTTGTAGCAGGGGGCAAAAGAAGTAACAAGGCACTTGGATCCAAAGTTGTGAGCCTTAACCATCTGAGAGCTACAGTTCTTTTCCTAACCCACGATCCCCACGTTAGGAGAATCCTCTCATATCCCTGATCTGCTATTGCTAAAAAAAATGCCTTGCAGGATGCTTCCCAGGGGTTTTAATCTCATGATGTTATTTTCAGAGACAGTCAACAAAAAGCCAAAATTGTTTGTGATGACTGTGTTTTTGTTTGTTTGTTTTGGTACAAACCCACATTGGTATTAAAAACACATTGACTTTAGGTTTTAGAGTTCTTTTTCCTGTAAGGTACGAGAAAGATGAAGTTCCTTCTATTGCTGGTATCAGATTCTCTCTTAGTGGTAGTTGGAGTAAGTAACTATTCACCTGAAAAAACAAGCAGCCAGGTAGATCACTCTGAAGATGCTCCCTAGAAGAAAATGCATATATTTTTTTGTTTTATTTTCATTGTACCCTCAGAGTTGCTAAATATCACAGATATTTTGATAGCACATGGGAGTAGGTTCTGTTAGTCTAAATAGACTCCAGAAATTGCAGCAGTGAATGGCAGTAACTGCAAAGTACCCTTTATATTTACCAGTTATTGTGTCTTTGTAATTGGTTTTCATGAGGCTTATAGAGCAAGTTTGGCAAGGCTCTATGAATGCAGCAAAGAGTCCAGCACCTAACAGAGTAGTTTAGATGAAGTAAATACTCTACCTGTGATAGTACTTTTTTGAGAAATAAGCTCCCTGTAGTCTTGATAACAACTAATGGGAAACTGCATTCTGAAGTGCAATAAATCCATTAAAAGGGTAAGGGGACTTTGAAACTGGGAGTACTGCAAAATGTTCTGTCAGTCTTGTGTTGGACAGGACTTGGTTTACTTTTATAGCACCACATAAAGAAGTAATAGGCTATAAAGCTTTCATGGCCCTTCCATAGGTGACAGTCTTTATGCCCCCTCCTCACAGGTGGATGAAAAACAGATGTCGTACCACTCTCTTGCACACTCTTTTCTGTCAAAGAGTGACAGAAGCGTTGAGGAATACACTAGCTGGTCACTGCTCTACAAAGTGAGAGTATTTGCAGAATTCACATGTTTGCAGGTGTGAAAATCTGACTGAACACAGTTCCGACTTGCAAGGTTACATCACAGGCCTTTGCAGTTAGTCAAATTATAGGTAGAAAATTTATTCTAGCTGAAAAATGTTAATTAGGAAAGCAAGGATTAATATGCAGGGAAATTTGCTTACCAACTGCAATAGATTTTGATCTTCATCTAACAATTCTTTTACTGTGAGAAGACTCAAATTTTATTAACTTCAGCTATTGTCTGGAAAGATAAAGCCACATTGAAAAAAAAATGTGTTAAGGAGCTGCAAGTGTTTGCAAAACGCATTCATAACAAAAATAATTTCATGTTTTGATTTGATAGGAAAACAATGAATAAGGATTTTTTTTCCTATTTTTACCATAGAATGTAAGGAAGGGAAATGTTTCAGATTTGTGTTTCTGTTTCTGAGAGGTGTTTCACTTCCCTGCATAAAATGTATTCAGCAGCAAGAATCCAATGCTTTCACGGCCCTCACTATGCTTCTTTCCATGTGTGGCACAAAAGGAAATAATCATGTTGTGCTAAATGTTAAATAACTAAAAATGTCCTAGAAAATTAATGAGAAGTAGAAAGAACAGGGTTCTTGATCCACATGAATGTGCAGGGTGAGCAGACAAAGTGTAGATAAATTTGGATTAGCAAGCAAAACTGAGCCCTGTTGTTAAATAGCACTTGATTCCATTAGACTGTGTCGGATTGTTAAAAATGCTAACATTATGTGTGACTATTCATTTTCATCACCTGCTCTTGATTAATCCAGCCCTAAATGGCATCTGTGGACCTTGCCATCTCATACCACTTAATTAAATTAGTAACACATTTGTCTCCCCCGTTTTCCTATCAAAGGGTTGTGCTCAGGAGAAATAAAACCTTTGTTCACTGCAACTCCGTATAATTTACACTCCTTTTTCCCTTTTTCCTCCAGCTCCTGGCTCAGATGCTAAATTGTAACTGGTAATAGGGAGCTATTAGGTCTAGTGAAGCGTGTCAAAAAAGTCAGTGGAAAACCAGACCTGAAAAGAGGCCTCAGATCTCATAAAACAACAGGGTCAAGATTCTAGATTCAGGATTACATTGTACCAAGATTCATTCATTTTGCAATAAAAAGGTGTATGACCTTTACATATATCTGGGGCAGAAAGAGGGGAGAAGAACTGAAAGAAAAGGGAAGAGGCAAAGATGATGAAACAGGTAGAGGGCTTTGTTTAGGTTAAAATATTTTCCTAAAAAAATAAAGAATATAATTTGTCAATAACAGGCATTTCTATATGAGTAATGGGGCACAGTGTATTGTGGCTTTGGGGTGAGGATTAACATGACTTACACAAAATAACACACCATAGAATAGTACAATATAGTGCTATTGTGGAGAACAGAATACAGTGACAAAGTCTTCTCTGTGAGAAAAAAAAGCATCCATTGAATTTGTTTGAGACTTAATATCATCCTATACACAATTTTCCCCAAAATTTGTTCTTCCTCCCAAAATGTTAAACCCTTTCCTGCCTATAAGTGCCTAAGACACCTTATGGTATGTGTTATTTGTCAGTCAAGCCAGAATAACCTAAATACCAGTGTTGTCTTCCTTCTCTTTCTCTAGGCTGCTGCTGAACTCCAGAGGCAACAGCAGAGGCCTTTTGGTTTGCTACTACTATAATCACCTTTTCACTAAAAGCCCCATCCTGTCCTGGGGTTGGCTTCTATTTCTGGTGATCTTTCTTTGGCCTTCCTCTTCTTGCCATAAGTATCTCTCAGCACTAGGATCTGGGAAATTTGACTCCTTGGAGCATCCCTACGCTCCACTTTCCTTGGTCTCATTCTTGCATTAAACAAGTATTTACTGGACCAGAAGAAGAAAAAAATCAGGTTCTTTAAGGCATGTCTATCAGACTAAATCTCAGATCTTTCCTGGACCAGGCTCCAACTTTTAGTCCCATCACAGGTGAGATATGCCCACAACAGAAGATGCACAAGCATCATTTCCTAATTGACTAGCAGTTTTTGTTTTGTTCTGTGTTTTTTTTAATATGTCTTGAGCATACCCAAAACACGGCATTCCACTTGTGAAACAGGCATTCCCCAGAGCAGTCCAAAACCCCTTTTTTGTGCTTATTTCATGCTTAAATGGTGATCTGTGCAGCATCAAATTTAACCTGTTCTGCACAAGGCAGCCAGTGACAATGCCAGCACCAAAATGTGTACAGCATCTCCGGAAGCAAGAGGCAACTGAGTGCCTAAAGTGTTAGACATAGTATCAATAATATCAATTACTGAACACAGTTTCTCCCTAACCAAGCACCATCTTATTCTACCTTGGTATGAACCAAGGATCCACTGGATCCAGATAACCTTGTACTGAGTATTTATTTATACTCACAGATTTAGAGTTATCTGTGAAAACTTGATCCTGTCATTTTCCATATATATATGCACTTATATTGATATATTTTTATCATAGTGTTTGCTGTGTAAAGTTCTAAGTATTACAATGTCAATAAAAACGATGAAGGAAAATACATGGCTTTTGTCTGAAAACAGAGGTGAGGCATCTTCAAATTTGTATTTTAAAGAATAGAGTTGCTTTTTTTGCAAAAGTGTATTTTTTTATTATTCAAATGTCTCATATCAAGATGACATGCACAATAAATCTTCCTGGTGATGCTGTAAAAAAGCAGAAGTTGTTGATGCTTAGTAGCCACAGGATACTGAAATGGAAAATGATACTTAATTGATAAAATCCTTTCCTTTCCAATGCAGGATCCTCCTGATTTATCTGAAGAAATGCAATAAAGTATATGAACACATATGAATGTATTTCTCAAAATATGCAGTGTATAATAAGTAAAACATAACCTGATTATTTGTGTGATCCTTGGGGTTTTTTTTACAAAAATCCAAAAAAGTCTTTCACGTATACTTTCTCCTGTCTGCACATTAAGGAGAAAGTTCAATTATTCAGCTATCTCATTTAAGTTTTAAGTCATTTCTTTTGTCTGTGTATCCTTTATTATGCAAAGTATAGATGCAAAATAAGTGACACATGTTCATCCTGTTTTGAACCCTGCTAAATACTTGGTAGAGATTAAAGCTTCCACTCAGGAAAGCATCCCTACTGGGACATTTCTACATTAAAAACATGCATATATGTTGTTTTCAATAGGGTTGAATTTAAACACATACTGAAATGTATTCTTTATTTGGGACCTAATGTGGAAGTAGAAACCTAGCTCTATTAGTCCCATTTGATCTTGAAAATGAAAGATACTAAAAACTGTACAGCACAAATCAATGTTTGTAAAGAACGATCATGGCTAGAATAAATACAGAAGTGCAAATGTCCTCTGACATTACCAGGAGAAGTTTCCACTGAATCAATGAACACATCAGCTACAGCTGAGAGGTGGCTAGAGAATCCACTGTCTCTCAGCAGGCTGTTAGGGTTTCTCAGCTGAAAAGACAAGTGAGCACGTGATCAGTCCTGGTTGCTTCCAGAGTAATTTTTATTAACGCAGTGCTGTCTGATGTTACCAGGCATCTCACCTCATAACACGAATTGCCCCTGTTCAGTCAAACCTAGACTATTACAAAAACAACAGGACTTATAGACTAAATTAATCCCCAATTATTCAGAAATTTTAAAATAAAATCCTTGTCTCCTGTATAACTCACTATCCAGAGGAGCAAACAATTGCAGTGTCAACACATATGCTTGGCATACCTAATCTATTGACATTCACTGTTTTGCTTATTTTTGGGGAGCAAGATAAACGGCAAATTCAAAATTCACACTTATCCACAAAAAAAGACAATGTTTTTGAGGAACTGCTGATGCAACGGATCTTAAACAATTATGTGTAAAAGGCTCTGTGGAGTCTTGTCTTCCTTCTATGCTTTAAGTAAAAAGATAAATGAAAACAAGTGGTCAGGTTTGCCTCTCCCTGTATGCTTCAATTGTGGCAGAAGTTAGCTCCATTTTACACCTCCTATTCAAACAGCATCAACATAAAAATTATTTTTATAATTAGAATGTTTATCAATCCAAGTCCAGCTTTACAGACTGATGATAGAGTACAGACTGGAATATGAAATTTTATGAGTTCAAGAATAACCTTCATTAGAAAGACTTCATAGGCTCATAAACCATCAGGAAGCTTTATCATGCAGATCTTATCTGTTATATAATAAATCAAACAGCTTCCCATCAGATTATATCTTCCACATAAGTGCTTTTTGTGATGTTTCATTTCATATATTCTCGGATTGACTTGAGAATTAAGAGATAGTAATTGATTTTTAACTTGCATCCATCAGGCAGAGTTAAAGTGTTATAAAATTGACATTAATTAAAATAAGTTACCTCCTTTCAGGAAATCATAGGCGTAGGAAATCTGGACACGAACACAAGCAAACAATTGAAAAACACTAAAATACTCCAGTCATGTCACATACAGTCAGAAAATGAAGAAAAGTGTAAATCTGTGACAAATCAGAGATATACAAGAATGAAAGATATAAAATCTAATATCTGTTTTCATAAAAAATCATTATTTGACAGAAAGAAAAATCTTTGAAGAATCCTGACAACTTTATTTTTCTCAACTGCACTACTTTGTATTTTCTTTTTACTATGCTGTGAAGAAAGAAGAACAGTAGTAAAAATAGTAAAACACTATTTAGGGCAGTGAAAATATAACAGATTAATAAAAATGTATGTTTGTGCTTTGGAGTAAATATATATAATTGTAAGCAGATTTTCTTTACAGTTATAAAGAGATATATATGAGTAATAAAGAGAAACTTTTCTGTAGAATGCTATTTAAAACATCAGGACATTCTCTAAAGCAAAGAGTATTTGACAGCCCTTAATCTACTGGAAAACATGGAGAAATGTCATGTTTAGTTTTAACAAGTTATTTCTGGGTAGTACAACTGTACTAGCAAAACTAACTTGGCAAAAACTATTAAATGCTATTTCTGTGTCATATCCTCAGATGGTGTATACCGTTGTAGGCTTACTTGCTTGAATACAGTGGTATCTCATTGAAGAGCAGAGCACCCAGTAGTGCGCACAAAACAGAGCTTTACTGATATTATGGATCTGTGCTTTCCTTACATAATTAAGAAAACTGCCATGTACTTCTTGACAGGAGCTCTGCAGTAAGCAGGGATGAGTAGGCACTTGTAGCTATACCACCAACGGTCTGAGAAAACACAGTGCGTGAAGCAGCACTGGCATTGCAGCAACAGCCACGCAGGCCTCACGAGGAAATCAGTCCCTGCTTCTGACTGACAGCATGCAAACATGCCCTTCACTAAGCCTAAAGGTGTTGGGAGTTTTGCTGAAGTCACTCAATAAAACCAATATATACTATCTCTCCTACTCATCTTAAAATCTTGTCTACTGTGATATGACATCGTGTGCATGTATATGTATATATTTCTCCCAACATTGAAATTTGCTGACTTTTAACATTTTCTGTGTTTTGAGTAAAGTGTAGTTTTAATTTTTTTTCACTATTCATAAATTCTACTCTTTTAGATTTTTTAAATGTATATTTTGATGATTATTCATTGGATTGTTGCTTTGCGACTTTTTGTTTTTCTGTTCACAATTGCGTTCATATAGTGCTAAGAAAAGGCTCAGAAAACGGTTTTTTCCTCACAACCTGAGTTCCAGAGTTATCACTGCCTTTTTTATTTCTCAGTATACTCTGAAGATACCCAGACTCTTTGTGGGATATTACATATTTTCCAAGACATGAAGGAGCTTAGCTCTCCCCTCTCACTTGTTGGGGATCATGATGCACTTCAGCCAAGTTGCTGGTGTGCTGTCTGCCATCTCCTGACCATCTTTGTAGATATGTCACAGTTAGATATGCAGCAGTGTCTCTCAAGGTTTGGTCCTAAAGAAAGAATCATAGAAAAATTTAGGTTGGAAAGAGCCTCCACAGATCCTCTTGACCAGCCTCCTGCTCAGTAGGTCTATGGGCTACACGTACAAGCTGAGCAAAAGCAAGAATAAAATGAAAAGAAAGATGATAGTTTTATCAGCTCTTATGGTTTATATAATTAGTTCTGGATACTCAAACAGCAGCATACATGACAAATCTTGACATACATGCAATAAGTACATACAACAGCATACATGACAAATGTGTTTCAGTACATGAAAATAGGATTATTTCATTTACAATAAAATATGAAAATGTTCAAGTTATGTAATTGTAGAAAAACTGTTGAGGCTTTGTGCATGAATGCTAATACATACTCATTTGTGGTCCTCTTGTGCTGGGCACACACTCTATGCAGATAGAGTTGTGGATGGTCTTTGTTCTGAAAAGCTAATCCTCTAAACGGACAGGAAGGAAGTGGCAGAATATACCATTGTATCTTTTTTGGATTCAAGAAAGAGAGAGGGTGGGAAGTAGGGACGGTCAAAGAAAGCGATAGAAGGTTAATTGGGTTTACAAGAAGGGGGGAATAAAAAGAAAACAATATTGAAGGTGAAGGAGTCAGAACAGGGGAGAAGAAAAGCAAATAGTACAAGTAAGAATGAACTTTGGATGCAGACATTCTGAAGAAAGAACCTCAGATATAGTAGAGAGACATTATAATGAAGAAATTGAGATCATCACTGGGTACAGAAAGATAAATATGACCGCTGCGGCTGTAGTTGTACCGCTGACTGATGTCTCTAACTGGTTTGTGTCTGAAAGCCAAAAGGCGATGCATGAGGAATGGAGAACAGAAGGGGAAAGAGTCAATCCTAGGGTGTTAGCCTTAAACTAGCGTGATACTGAAGAAATCCTGGAACCAGAAGAAAAGCAAAAAATACGCATGAATCGAGACCAGAGGAAAAGCAATCAAACCCCCACAGTTTCTAGTTGGATAAATAGGGCTAAGTTTTCAAAACTAGTGATAAAAAAATAATGTGCAATTCTACTCTCTGTGGAAAAAAAAAATCCGCTGTTAATCCTCAGACTATATTTGCATATATGAGTTAGGAAGATCATGGTCTACATACATCTTGAATGAAAATGCAGTTTGTATATAGGTTACATAGCTTTCTGAATATACACCAATTTGGATAAGACAAATTGCACGTGCACAGTTTTAGACACCGCTTAGAGGCACCCTTGAAAGGCACCCTTGATTCAAAAGCTATTAGCTACTCATCTTAAATCTCACAAGTCATGCAGGATTAGTCCTAGTATTATTAATGCAGAGAACAAAGTGATTGGAGATTGAAAAGCCGTTTTAGATGAATTTAGTAAATTTTATAGCAATCTTTTCACATCAAAGGGTTAAGAGGATAATAGTTATGAATATACTCCTTGATGTTTTAAAGCACCCTTCAATTCCACCTGAGGACAGTATAGGTCTGGAATAATCTATTACCCATAATCAGATAGAACATGCAATTTATTCTGGGTGAAATTCTTCTCATCTGCATAATTGGTCTCTATGTACAGGAGCTGTAGGAGGGAAGGTTAGGGGAGTGGAATTCATCTTGCCAACTTGGGATCAGGATGTGTCATACGGCCTTTTGCAGCAATCCTTCCAGTTCATGGGCTAAATTCAATAAATGTGAGGGAGAGAAAAGGAAAGGAAAGGAAGGTAAGGGAAGGCAAGGGAAGGGAAAGAGTCTCCATTTGCAGACCCGTGTGCATCGACTTTCATCTGAGATGAGGCTACACAATTTCAGTACATCTGTATTCAAGCGTTATCAGTGATTGTAGATCTTTTTAAAACATAATACAGATGTTCTTTGTTGCATCTATCGTTGCTGGAACGCTGAGAAAACTCTAAATGCTTTAAGTTGCAACATATTTTGTTGTTGCTTTTATATATGGTATTTGCACACACTTCTCCCTCTAGAATTTTAAAACAATAGAACAGATTGCATTTTTTGTACTGCCTCTTTTAGGTATTGGAGTATCTGAAGTTCATATTGAAACACTGAAGTTCATAATACAGCTGCAAAAACACAACATAATTGCAACAGAAATACTGTGTAGCCCATGTAGCATTCTGATTACTTATATGAGCATTACTTGGAAAAATCTTTTTTTCTCTCTTTTTTAATATTAGATGCTCAGATTAAAATCACCATTTTTTTTAAATAACATTTCTCAAAAAATCTTAATTATATGTTTAATTACAGGACTGAATTTGCAGCATGTACACTTTTCAGTTTCTTTCCAGTCTATCATTCTTCAATTTAACAAGATATATATATATACATATATATATATATATTTACCTACACTTTCTTTTGTAGACAATATGCCCTTCATTTCAATGTAAACTTTTATATCTGGATTACTCTGCATCAATAGATGTCAATTTTTGGTTGTTCTCTACTATGTGTTTCCGCACTGGGAAAAATGTACTTTGCTTTCTTTCATCCTTCTTTTCATGAAGGTGCTTTGAAGATAGAGACTATATTTTTATATATTGCACAGTTACATATGCATTGTTACATATAAAAATGAGTAATTATGGTATGAAAGTCTAAAATGTAGAAAAATCCACAGTGTTTCCTCAGAACTGAACAGTGAATGGAAACTTCTGGAAACCTTATCTGAAAATAATTATCTAGCCTTATCTGAAAATAAGCTTATAAATAAAGAAATAAAAGATCCCAAAGGCATCTATATCCTGGCTTTCAAGGATAAAGGATATGCCTGTAATAGAGAGAGAAAAGTGACAATGCCGGAACTCTACGTTTTTGTTCTCCAGCCAGCACAGAAAGGCAACACATGTGGCCATGTGGGTTGTGTTTAGAACTCCAAAGAACCCTTTCTGTGAGACACTTGTGTGGTAAATATATGTGCTTAATGTCTAAATCAGGTATTTTAATTGCAAGAGAAGAAACAGAATGCTGAATGGTAATTTCTAAACAAACATACACGTTACAGTTTGTAAGGAATTCCTGATGTGCTTCATCTGTAGTAGTTTAAGCCAACACCAGCACTGTTGTGGTCCTGTCTTGGTGAGGAATGAAAAAGCACATCTGCTTCATTCTTCAACTTTATTGTGGTCTCTTTGGGGTTTTTTTTGTTTTGTTTACTACATCACATTGATGTTATTTTTTTAATGTGGCTTTTGAAAAACATATGTTTATTAAATTAATCATATTTGTCCTTGTATTTATTGTAAAAAAAAATGCAGGTGGACACTGGTCAATTAGTACTTTCAACTGTCCAAATCTTCCAATTTTTAATCAATTAAAATTTTATTTATAGTCTTCAAAGTATATTTTCAAAAATCATGTACTTGTCCAAAAGGAAGGCTAAAAACTACAGACTCTTTCTATTGGGATTAATTTTCAAGAACAAAACTTTTTCATTGGAATTGCAATTCTGATGAAGAAATTATGCCATTAGCTTCCTTGCACAAAATGTTTTAAAAAATGAAGCTCTCTCCCCAGCTGTTGCTCTACAGCTGCTCCAAACATTTAGGGAATCTGGCTAGAGAATAAGAAATAAATTCCTCTATAGTGTAGGAGTATTCACATCTACTTTAAAAAAAATCCCATTTGCTTGGAACTTCGGCTATAGATCAGTTCTCAAAAAATTGCCTCATTATGTTTGTGTTCAACATAAGTAAAATTACATGGCAAATGACACAGCTGCTGGGAATTAGTGACCACTGTAACAAAAATGGGACTTGTAATGTTATTTGCATAGGAACTATAGCATGGCTGTGTAGTGGCTGATCAGTCCAGAATCTCTGATTCGAAAGAGATCAGGAGGATACTAAATAAGGTCGTTTTGCTAAAAATCCACAGAAGTAACTGCCACCAGTTGCCCACCTGTCTATTTAAAGCGTTTTGAATAGTCAGGTTTAGGAGAGGAATTCCCAGGGTTTTGTAGTACCTTGGGCTAGTGATTAGAGAAATGCTCATCTTATGAGGTACTGGAGATAAGAGAGATATTTAAATGATGTTTTCCTTCTTTGTTTACTTCTGCAGAAGGCTGAGGGATCAAACAGCTGAGGGAAACCTATTGCAAGCTTTTCAAATTTACAGAGTAAGTTCAACAGTGTTGCTGTAAATGTTATCACCAAGTTTTGTATTCATGCTTGATTCCTTATCAAATTAGCTCTTCAATGAGTAAATATATCTTTCTCAGTTGCTCTCCTGCAAACCATCTTATATCCTGAAAGTAAAAAAATGATAGTGTGTTTCAGATGTACAAAGCAATTAATAGAAATTCCTAGAAAATAATTGCTAAATTGCTAGAATTGCTAGAAAACAGCTAGAAAATAATCTCAGTAAAATAATTGGTCTTCTGTTTAGAAGAATCAGATATTGAAATCAGTCTATATCATTTGCTTTACAACGTTCTGGATGATGTATCACAATCATTTAACATTATTTTGTGGAAATTTGCACCATCAATCTTGTATCCTGCAGTGTAAATCTGTAGAGCAGCTAAAACTGTATTTAAAGGAAAAAAAAGAATGAAATCAATAATAATATTCTTTGCCACACTTTTCACATCTTGTTTATGTAGTAACAAAATTAATGTGAAATAGAACTTTAATAAATCATTTAAAACATTCTTTTCAAAGTAGTAATGAGCATACAACTCATAACTATCAATGCATTGTGACAATGCTATCAAATTTAGAACGATTATATGTAAACCATAATACATATATAAATATATGATCCATAGAATATATTTTATGAATAGGTATGTATATTTATGGGTATTATATATTTATGTGTTGCACGGAGGAAAGGAAGCGGGGGGGGAAAAACAAAATTCAATTCATTATGCTTTTGTTTTTTCACATTACCCTAATGTTTTATATGCACGAACAGGGCAAGCTGGTAACAAAACAAACTTGGAATTTCTTTCCATGCTGTGCATAGTACTTTTAAGTGGGATGATTCTGTTTCTTTCTCCATTCAAATTAAACATTTTGATAGGATAAATCAGGCTACTTTTTGTATGTTGCCCTATCATTTGATATTTTTTCCATTCCAGACTTGCTTCTAAAATTACAATATCATAGAAAAACCATATGAAACTAGGTTTTGCAAATTGAAGTCATCATTGCATACACACGACACTACCTCCATAGATAAAATAAATAATTTCATGCACAGTACTTTCATGACATGGTTCTTCTAACTCCATTGACTTTAGGACCCAAGGGAAGCCCAGGCACAATTGTCAATAGACCTCCTTGAAATAAAAACATCATTTTTCCTTCTGCTCATTGCAAGGAAGACTGAAACTGCCATTGATAATTAATCCACTGAGAGAAATCAATAGTGCAACTGGTTGGAGATGAAACAACCCATAGCAAAATAAACTTATGCCATGACAGTATAACAGTTTTTCTAAGCATATTCTCTCTGTGGCAGATGTGGAATCTTAATAAATGGTTGTGCAAAACTAGAAGCCAGTTGCACTAAACAGTTGGATTTTGTGCTGTAAAATGCAGTTATTGTTCTTGTGTGTGTTGACTTGCTTTTCAAGACATAGTAAATGGCTCTATATTTATAAGTGCTGAAAATGCTGAGAAAGAAAAAGGAGTCAGGGCAGCATGCAAATAGCTGATAGTTCATATGAAAAATATCAATGTGCTGCCTTCTGCATATACCATTTCTAGTGTCAGACTGCAACATACAAGATTATATCTGGGCTTTAAACGCAAGAATCTAGATGAATAGGTTATCATCTACAGTCTTGCGTTCATTTGAACTCCCAGGTGAAAGGTGAACTATTTACAGTAGAATGGAGGTTAGAGATTAATCAGAATGTAAAAAAGAAATACAAGAGGGTTGTTTCATTACATATTTTTGACAGAATTTAAATAAATCTTATAAACTTTATGAGGATAAATTTTATGAAGACAAGAACAAACAGCCTGGCACTACAGGCAGAAATCAAGTCTATACCTACTTTGACAGTGGAAGACAACAGACAATTAATGACAGACATATAATCTCCCAGGTGCCCTACAATGGGCTGTAGGAAGACATCAACTTATAAATCAAATGGCTAATATTGGACTACAGAATGACAGAATCACTGAATCTTTAGGTTTGGTAGGAACCTCTATAGATCATCTAGTCCAATCTCCTGCTCCAGAAGGGACACCTAGAGCAAATGGCTCAGGGTGGCATGCAGGTGAGCCTGGAAGATCTCCAGAGAAGGAGACTCCACAACCCCTCTGGGCAGCCAGTTCCAGGGCTCTGTCACTCTCACAGAAAAGAAGTTCTTCTCACATGGAGATGAAACTTCCTGTGTTTCAGTTTAAAACCATTCCTCTTTGTCCTATCACCAGCCACTGCAGAAAACAGTTTAGCCCTCTCCTCCCTACAATGATTCCTCAGGAATTTGTACATATTGATTAGATCTCCTCTCATCCTCTTTTCTCTAGGCTAAACAGGCCCAGCTCATTTAACCTCTCCTCATATGGTAGGTACTCCAGACCCTTGATCATTGTGGTTGCTCTTCGCTGAACCCTCTCTAGGAGCTCCACGTCCCTCCTGTACTGGGGAGCCCAGAACTGCACACAATACTCCAGATGTTGGAGTATACTCCAGCCTCACCAGGGCTGAGTCGAGGGGTAGGATCCCTTCCCTCGACCTGCTGGCAACGCTCCTCCTGATGTAGGCCAGGATCCCATTGGCCTTCTTGGCCACCAGGGAACATTGCTGACTCATGTTCAACATGTTGCCAACCAGGACTCCCAAATCCCTCTCCGCGGAGCTGCTTACCAGCAGGTCAGCCCCTAATCTGTACTGGTGCCTGAGGTTATTCCTCCCCAAGTGCAGGATTCTGCACTTGTCCTTGTTGAACCTCATAAGGTTCCTCTCTGCCCAACTCTCCAACCTGTCTAGGTCCCTCTGGATGGCAGCATAGCCCTCTGGAGTGTTGGCCACTCCAAACATTTTGGTGTCATCAGTGAACTTGCTCAGAGTGCACTTTATGCCCTCGTCCAAGTCATTGATGAACAAGTTGAACAGCACTGGGCCCAGCACTGACCCCTGGGAGACACCGCTGGCCACAGACCTCCAACTAGATTCGACCTTGTTTATTACGACCCTCTGGGCTCTGCCACCCAGCCAATCCTTGATCCACATCATTGTCCTCATGTCCAATCCACACTTTCGGAGCTTTCCTGTAGGAATGTTGTGGGAGACTATGTCGAAAGCCATGCTGAAGTCGAGGTAGACAACATCCACAGCTTTCCCATCGTCCATCCATCCAGTCATCCCATCGTAGAAGGCTATCAGGTTCGTCAAACACGCCTTCCCCTTGGTGAATCCATGCTGGCTACTCCTGATCACCTTCTCCTCCTTGATATGCCTAGAGAGTGTCTCTAGGATGAGCTGCTCCATCACCTTTCCAGAGAGGGAGGCGAGGCTGACAAGCCTGTAGTTTTCGGGCTCCTCTCTCTTGCCCTTTTTGAAGACTGGAGTGATGTTGGCTCTCTTCCAGTCCTCTGGCACCTCCCCTGCTCTCCACAACCTCTCAAAGATGATGGAAAGCGGCTCAGCAATAATCCCCACTAGTTCCCGCAGCACCCTTGGGTGAATGCCATCCGGACCCATAGATTTATGGGCATCCAGTTTGCCTAAATAATCCCTAAAGCAATCCTCCTCGACGAGAGGAAAGTCCTCATCTCTCTCAGTTATCTCCCTTGCATCTGGGCTCTGTAGTTCATGGGGACCAGCCTTAGCAGTAAAGATTGAAGCAAAGAAGGCATTTGGTAACTCTGCCTTCTCCGCATCCTCTGTCACCAAGGCACCCTCCCCATTCAGCAGCGGACTAACATTTTCCCTAGTCCTCCTCTTGCTGCTGATGTATTTATAGAAGCCCTTCATGTTATTCCTGACATCTCTCACTAGTTCTAATTCCATGCGGGCTATTATATCATCTAATCTTAGCACAGATCACCAGTGAATACACATAATAATTCTCTTTCCTTTGTATGACAGATGAGAGACTGATGCATATTTTCTTTGTATTTAACCTAACAGGTTGATTTGGTTAATGTATAACTTCTATAAAGAAAGTAGAAAGGAGGTTGTCCACCATTTCCCTTGACATTTTCTTGTAAATGGTAAAATAGAGATGTCATATTTGATTTGCCTCATTTCAGTATAGAAGCATCCCTCTATGGGACGGATGCTTCACAGCAATATTGGGCTTTCTCTACTAGTATTTTCTTCATACTGCCGGATCTACATTTTTTTCTATCTCATCTTTTTATCCATTTGTTGAGCTGATTGCAACCAAATATAGAAATGTTTGAATAAAACACATTGTTTCTTGACTGAAAATATTATTTTAGCAGCCTTTTACATCACTTTCTATCCTATTTACACTGTGAATTTGATCTATCTATATTTAAATAGAATTCATTATTTTATTGTACCTAGGAAATTCTTTGAAGTTTTTTATTTTGTGCTGGGTTTTTTTTTTTTCTGATTCTTTTTTTTTGTTTGCTTGTTCACTGTTTGTTTATTTTTGTTTTACCTCCCATATTATTGGTTGGAGTGATCTCCCATTCATCCATCCTGAAACTAGACAGGTCATTCACATCCAAACAGCCCTCTTTTTTAGTTCAATGATTATTAAAAATAATTTCAAACGAGAGTAACCTCTATCTGCCAGCAGTTCATTCAGTAAAGAAAATTATTGTTTAAACCTGTAAAAATTCAGACAGCCTGCTGCCAGATTTACTTAGGATAAAGAGAAAAGTCTTTACACTTATGCACAAGCCTGCAACACATACAGACACACAGACACGCATGCATATAAACTGTAGTTTTATGCAGTATGGGATGCTGAATGGGCAACCATGATATATACAAGAAGCTGCACATTGAGCAGGTCCAGCTCCATATTTCCTTTTCAGAAGCAGATAAGGCATTGTCAGATTCTAGAAAAATGAAAATAGGAGTAAAAATGGCTGCTTAGAAAATGAAAAAAGAAGTGTTATGAGAAGGATTTTGCTTTGTTTTGTTTTGTTTTTTCCCAAGACAGGATCAGGAAACATGGCTTCACATTCTAACGAAACCATTGGCACTATGCAGCTAGAATCTGAGTCCAAAAATGCTTTTATAAGTCATATGGAGTCCACACTCCCTTATTTTATTCTTGACATGGTGTACTCTATTCTTTTATCAACTTGGGGGCAATTATTTTTTTCCAGGTAGTATCAAAATGAAAGAGATTTATAGCATACTGCTACGGGTTGAAAGACAAAGCATTGTTAATAAAGATTACTCTGCTTTTTGCATACCATTCAAGTTTCAGTTTCACATCTATGTCCTAGTCTTATATGGAATAGAACTTTTCAATCTCTAGTTTTCTAGTGGCAACACTTTTTTTCCTCTCAGGAAAACATGCTGGATCTTTTCAAGAATGGAAGAGTGAAACAGTCCTTTTGCATATGGAAATTACTACTGCCACAAATTAAGTGCCAGTCAAATCCTGCAACTGGTGTTTATTATTAAGGATTCTTTTCTTCTGGTGGACATGACCCCCAAATGGAGTGATAAGTTATATTCAAAGGTCTACTGAACACCTGTCTTTAAACTCCACACCTATGTATGTACAGACACACATGGATGAATGTTCTAGTTCTAGTTTTAGGGTCTAGGTCAATGTCTTGGAACAGGATGTCTGTATTAGGATTTTGTATATTGTATATATAGAGTATATAATTCTACTTGATTTGGCTATTGATCATTAATGAATATTCTTAGAAACTGGATAGTTGTGTGAGAACAGGATAATTTCAAGAGGGAAAATAATCTGAATGCATATATAAGTGCTCACAATTAAGTAATTATCAAAAAACTATCTAGCTGGCCCACAGAGGTGGGCGTGCCCTAGTGTGTAAAATATTAGCAGGAGTCCTCAATAGTTTGTCTGAATAAAAATTTTTTTAAATGTTGATGAAACAGATTATCTTGGTATGAATGTGATTGAGTAGGAAAAACAATATACGCATTTTTAATAATTTTCTTCTCTTCGTCAGAAACTACTTCCATTCATAACAAAATAGGTATCGGAGAAAGGACATATGATACATAGGGATTTCCATTGGAATGTGATCTCTTCACTGAATTATCTTTTGCATCTCACTGTTCTTTTGCTGTCCTAAAATAAGGGCAAGAAGAAACTTTAAAACTAATTACTATACCACTAGTCACAAACCTAGTATTGGAAGAAGAATGAGTTCAAGTACTTCAGAGGAGATATTGTGACCATCCGAGAATAGGTGTATATGTGTATATATAACTATACATGTAGATGGATGGATGGATGGATGGATGGATGGATGGATGGATGGATGGATGGTTGGATGGATGGATATCATCTTCTGCTCTTACACTTGAGAGCTTCTAGATATCCAAAATTTCTTATCACAAAAACGGTGAGCCTTATGTTCTTACGTACAGTTTTTACAGCAGCAAAAGCAAACACAGCAAAACAGGGCAATCACCTTCAAGGAGGTAATAGGGTGCAGAGCTGTGAGTCCTTTGATTTCCATACCCTTTTTTTTAAAGGTAACTTTATAGTAATGGCAAAACAGATGGGATATTTCCTCTAGAGAGAATTTTGTCGGGTTGTTTTTAACCTTCTCTCTAGTCCTCTTGTGAGAAATTGCAATTTAGGTGTAGGTTTTATAAAAGCCCACAGTCACAGAACTTCTGGAAACAGACTATTTATGTTATCCATAGATAGTTTAGTCTGAGAGTAATTCATTACTTTAGCTTCCACTCTTCTGCTTTGGGAAGGCTATTGGAAAAGATATTACCAATCTTCCAGTGAACGGCTCTGTTTGTTATAACTGAGTTTCAGAAAATAGGTTTGTGATTTTCTCCTTTCAGATACACTGGAGTTTTCCCTGGAGGGAATACCAGATTGAAACTCCTTCAGAAATCTTCCCTAGGGAAGGATGCCAGCTCTTTGCTTTCTAGGAGTTAGCTTTACACTATTGATCCTTTTGCTACATATCACTAAACTGCTCTATCCATTCTGCTTTATTTACTAGATGCCAGCATTGAGGAGTTCAATTATAATTTCCTTGATAAATATTCATTATGCAGTTATTGAATCCCCCTGCCTTCTGTCTTTTGTCTTACAAGCACAGTAGGAAAAGAATTCTGTCTTAGTGTGCAATCACTACGGTCACTAGAAAATTCACTAATCCCTTTAAGGGAGATCACTTGTCTGCAGGGCTGGCCTTAAGGATGCACAAACTAAGTATTTACCCTGAGGAGCCAAATTTTGGAGAAAAGGAGTGGATCACACAATATGCTGTGTGCAGAGCACTTACTGACAGTGTTTCTGTCTACTTAAATTAATCACCACTGGGTATCCAGGAGGACCTGAGGCTTCCAGTCTCTGAGCCTTCATTAAAACATTTTGAGTTCAACACAGCCTAGGAAGTAGGGAGCCTGATTCAGCCTTGAAGTGCAGCAAACCTGGCCACAAGCAATTGAATGAAATGCACGCTGACAGGCTGTTAGTCACAGGCATACCAGGTGGAGGTTGCGGCAAGACAAGCACAGAAAAGTATGAAAGAGAGAGGAATTAAGTGCCTAACCTGCAGGGCAGGCCGTGTTTGTCTGAAGCTTAGCACTTGGACAAAGGTGAGATCCCACTTAGCTTTTCTGCTAAGGAACCGCAATAGGAGACTCAGGCATACTGTTCTTTTCTCTCTGAACAGAGGCTGCTCAGCATGCCTTTTTCTGACCCAAAGTATGCCTGCTAACCCACTGCATACTCAGCTTCACCTGCAGACCTGAGCAGATGTGAGGAGCAGGACTGGTTTCAAAAACAGGCCCATGTGGCTGATTTATTTCTGCTAAAGTGGACTACCAGATCCTCTGAAGCAGTCTCAATTACCTCTATGTAAAGGCTGTTATTCTTCTCCTACAAGTAGTAGTCATGTTTGAGTGGTCCGATTTGTGAAGATTTGGTCTGCCTTGTCCACTTAAAAGGTCATTAATCACCACTCCAGTTTATAAATCAAGGAGACCAAGTCGCTGAGAGCAATTGAGAGGTTGAGGCTCCGCAGAAGTACTTAACCAATTCCCAGACCCAGGCTTAGCATTTTTCCTCCGCCTCTCGGAGACAGACAATTCATCATCCTTCTCACAGTGAGGCAGAATGAATCTGACAGGAGAACGCTTGGAAGCTAATCAATATGATCAAGTTGAGGGCAAGAGCTCCTCACAATTTTGTTTGTTTATTTCTTAATCTTTTAAATAACAAACCTACTCATTATCAGACTCTATAATGTGAATATATATATATATAAAGAAAAATGGAAAAAAAAGTGTAAAGACAAAGAAGTGGATTTCAAAATAAAAAAAAGAAAAAAAAGAAAAAAAAGGCAGCAATAGTGGCAAAAACAAGATACCATAGCCATTCTTTCGCATAGCTATCTGTGAAGAAGAATAAAAGTGCCAGACAAGGAATAGACAAATTATGGTTGTGAATTGTCATTTTTGGTACTATAATCACACAAGATGACTTTTCTTTTGTGAGAGTGGAGTGCAATGGGCAGGCCAGAAGTCAGGAGAACGTCTGCTTCCACTAAAATAAATGTCAGCCTGCACCTTGTCTGGTCGGGAGCTAATAAGGTTGCAGTGGAAAATGGATCCTCTTCATAACAACATGGAATAAGCGATCTTGAGCAGGAGTTTTATTTTCCTTTTCCATGATAAGTTGCTTTTGCACATTTCAAGCACAGCCCTTTTTAGAGGGAGAGAAAACATAAATTGTTCATTGTACAGAAGAAAGCATGAGTGACAACTGTAAGTGGAATAGACAGTTTCCATTACCCCCTCACACTTGCTGAAGAATAATTTGCGAAGGCTGGGTAAATTGTGTTTTAAGAAGTGTAATGACGTGTAATAATTTCCTGTCAGCATGTCAGTTACAAGCAGAGTGAGTTTGATAATTTTGGGATAGGAGACAGAGAGAATTGAGGAAGGGGGGAGGGAAGATACGAGAAGAAATGGGAAGGTCTTTTAGGATCGCTGGCTTCAGAAACTAATGAAAGCATAATTGTAAAAAAACAGGTGGAGTGCTAGATAAAAGCAAGAGCCGTGCAGCAACCCGCCCAGATACTAATTCCCATTTGCTTTCCCATTAATCTTGCATAAAGATTCCAGGTCACAGGTCCAGCTACAGGGAATATTAAGCAATTTAGTAGGCAGGGAAATGGCTCAGAAATCAGAATGGCATCAGAAATGGATGATCAGGAAAATTTCCTTTTTCTTAGCGTATGAAAGGCATCTGCATCATAACACAGACCAAACATTTCTACTCCTGTGATTCTCTGAAAAAGGAAAAAAAGAAAAGTATTTGATTTTTGTCTTTTCAAATATACAGTCTGGTAGATATTACTAAATACCATGGTTTATAGATCAAGCCAAGATGAATGAGCCAGTTCTTTTCATACATTGTGTCACTCCTCCTTTCCATTTTTATCTTAAAAAGAATACTTTCTAAGTTTCATTATTTATTAATTTTGTGATTTTATCATGCTGACAGATCTGTCAAGAGAATAATATTTACTTTAAATCAGCCAAGGTTGAACCAAATTTCCACTCTCTGTTATGCATATACATATCTACTGACCTCATTTGGTTTATTACTCATCTACATTGCTGGAAAAAAGAATCTGACTGTAAAAATGTAAATCTTAAGTTATAGAGTCCACCTACTGCAAGTAAGTAACCCAAAATTCTCTTCTTCAGTACATCTTGTTTTCCAGAACATTTTCTTTTTTCAAAGCAAAGTTGTTTCTACCATTTTTTCATTTGGTAGGAGGGATACAGAGATCTTTTTTCTTTGAGAAAGTACTGTAAAGTAGTAGTAGTACTGCATATTCTCTTCTGGATCTTGGTCCTTAATGGCAGTCTTTAAAAAACCTCCATTGTTAATAGAAATCAGAGCTTTTAGATACTAGAGTAAGTTTATCCTTAAATATACCTCAGAAAGAAGACCTCAAAATTTTAATGAATTGTTTAAAAGAAAACATTTACTTTAAATTACTCAACAAAGTAGGAAATTCTGTTTAAGGCAAGCCATTTTGTAAAGCTGATGACGATATGTTCTGCTTTGATGATGTTGTTGCAAGCTTTTCCTACTGAGTGCCTCCTTTTCCCTTTCGCATTTGCAAAAAGTGTCATCTTGCAAAAAGAAAGCTTTATTAAAACAAAGTATGACAACAGCACAGATGCAGAACAATAAGCAGTGTCCTAATACGCACAACAAAGTAAAATAAAAATAGTACAACAACGACAGCAGAGGTGATACCTCTGAAGAAAGAAATTTTAATGAGGAACTGCTTCTGCATGGTAGTTTTTGAGGAGGTTCTTCAGCAACCAAAGCCAAGCCCCATTCCATCAAATTATTTCAGTAACCACATGGATCATGAAATCCACTAAATTTGTGTGTGATACAAAGATTAGAGGCAACAAGCAGGTCAGAGCAGTCAAACAGAATAAGTTAGACTGATCAAATAGGTCTGTATAAGCCATTTCTCCTTTAAAAAATCACAACATAAAGCTATATGGACATCTAGCAATAATGTATGGAGGTCAAACCTTCATGAGAAATGACTCCATGCAAAACATTTTGGGGTCATAGTTGAGAAGCAACTGGACATGAACTATCAGTAAAATACAATGGTAAAATACAAGCAAATGGAAAGGGGTGGGTAATAAGGGAGCCAGGAGGCTGATCTACAGCCACTAGCTTCACCAAGGAGATGCTGTATGACTATAAACTCTTTCAGTATGATATGATATCTTTGAACAGGATGTTGAAAAACTGAAGAAGATATGGAAATAAACACAGCAATGATCTGTGTGCTGTAGAAATAGCCACTACGTAAAAGATTAAAGGAGCTTGACCTGTTCAGTGAATCAGGAAATAAAAAAAAAATAATAAAATGGAAAAAAGATCTAAGTGATTTGATTACGATTGAAAAGGTATATTTACAGAGAAAAAATAATGCACCCTAGAATTCTTTCTCATGTAGAATAGAAAGCATGAAGAGAATCAACATCTGGAAGCCAGAAACAGACAAATTCATATTCATAATAAGGTACACATTTTTATAGAGACACTAACTACCAAAGGGAAGTGTTGAATTCTCCACATAGAATGGAAGCCTGCCTGGGAGATATGCTTTTTTGACCATAGTCATTGAGCTCAGGAAATAAAGCTGTATAATCTAATGGTTCTTTCTAGCCCTTATATAGCATATATTTGTACAGTAACACATATTTAATAGTTTTGAGGGTTTCCCTGATTTCTGTTAATCTATTTGCTGCTTTTAAATGTATAGAGGATGTCACACCCTGTCTGTTTTCATTAAAAGCATAGGATCAATTCACATGTATTTCATTTTGTTTTTTTGAATATTCTTACAGACAGCTATAGTTACAATATGCATGTATGTAATGTGCCTGTGCAGGCCTGAGTAGTAGCCCAGTAAATAGGCTGATAAAGGGGAAGATTTCTTGTGAGGATAGCTATCGAAGCTGCACAAAGATAGAGTAGAAAGAAATGGATATGATTTTTTTAGTGTACATTCTTCCACAGATTATTTAAGCAGAACTTGTTTCAAACAAAGTTAAGTAAAGCTCCACAAATTATTCATAAAGTGCCTGATCTTTACATGGGATGTGGTGAAAAATAATTCCTTAATATTTCTTTCTTTTCTTTTTCTTTTTTCTTTTGTTCCAAAAAGCAATGGGCCTTCCTTTAAATATAAAGAAAATCACAGAATCACAGAACAGTTCAGGTTGAAAGGGACCTCTAGAAATCATCTAATCCAGCCCCCCTGGTCAAGCAGGGACACCTGGAGCACTTTGCAGAGATCACATTCAGGTGGATTTGGAAAATCTCCAGAGAAGACTCTACAGTCTCTCTGGGCATCCTGTTCCAGGGCTCTGTCACCCTAACAGGAAAGAAGTTCTTCCTCATATGGAGACGGAATGTCCTGTGTTTCGGTTTGTACTCATTATCCCTTGTCCTGTCACTAGCCACCACTGAAAAGAGTTTGGCCCCCTCCTCCCTATGTTCTCCCCTCGGGTACTTATACCTCCTCTCCAGTCTTCTCCAGGCTAAACAGGCCCTGCTCACTCAGTCTTTCTTCATAAGACAGATGCTCTGGTTCCTTAATCATCTTTTTTGCTCCATGCTCTATGACCCTCTCTAGAAACTCCATGACCCTCTTGTACTAGGGAGCCCAGATCACCTCGCTCGACCTGCTGGCAACACTCTTCCTGTTGCAGGTCAGGATCCCATTGGCCTTCTTGGCCACGAGGGCATATTGCTGCCTCATGGTTAACTTGCCGAGACTCCCAAGTCCCTCTCCGTGGGAGAGGGTCTTTCCAGCAGCTCAGCCCCTCGTCTGTACTGGTGCCTGGGGTTATTCCTCCCCAAGTGCAGGACCCTGCACTTGTCCTTGTTGAGTCTCATGATATTCCTCTCTCCCTAACTTTCCAACCTGTCTAGGTCTGTCTAAATGGCAGCACAGCCCTCCGGAGTGTCAGCCACCCCACCCAGTTTGGTATCATCAGCAAACTTGCTCAGGGTGCACTCTGTCCCTTCATCCAAGTCATTGATGAATAAGTTGAACAGCACTGGGCCAAGTGCTTACCCCTATCGGACACAACTGGCCACAGGCTGAGCTGTCCTACCCAACATGCACAGCAGACCTAGTCACTCACAGAGAGGGTCCATCCTCACACAAGACAAATGTCCAGTTGCTCCCTATCTCCGTCTCAGCTTTTCAGGTGATATGAACAAGCATATCATTCCATAGCACGATCAGTATTTCTCTAGGATCAATGTTTTCCTCAGAAACCTTGTCGCTCTGCAATTTTCCCACAGGACCAAGACATTTATTTGTGCAGGGTAAATTTCAAAAGTCAGGCATTCACACTAGAAGGTCCTTCAATCCTAACAGTAAAATTCCCTAGATATGTGCATGACAGCTCTTGCTCTTCTGCTCTTCATGTATATACATCTCTTTTTCAGAATGGAGTTCCTGATACACCCTGAATTCTTTTGTCATCCTTTCAAGCAGCCTGCTCACTCATCTACAGATCAAAGAAGGGAAAGAGCTGAAAGGGGATCTGCAAACACCCATTGGATCATACCATTTAATGATAAAAAGTAGGACCTGTTATAAACATGGGACTATTATAAAATATACACATGCCCATATTTATAAAGACTACTTCAGCCACAAACATAAAATGATGTACCAGTGAATCTTCAGTCAAAAGAGAGCCAAAATACAAAGGCTCACAAAAGAAAGGCCGTATCAGTCAGAGGAAGTTAGGATACCATGTGTAGTGCATTTACCCATAAATCCATGGGCCCTGATGGGATGCACCCAAGAGTGCTGCATGAGCTGGTAGATGTTATTGCTAAGCCAATCTCTATCATCTTTGAAAGGTCCTGAAGAACAGGGGAGGTCCTGAAGGACTGGAAGAAAGCCAATGTCACCCCAGTTCTCAAAAAAAGGCAAGCAGGAGGACCCAGGCAACTACAGGCCAGTGAACCTCACCTCTATCCCCGGAAAAATGATGGAACAGTTCATATTGCCTGTTGTCTCCAGGCACGTGGAAATCAAGAAGGTGTTCAGGAGTAGTCAGCATGGATTCACCATGGGGAAATCATGCTTGACTCACCTGATAGCCTTCTATGATGGAATGACTGGCTGGGTAGATGAGAGGAGAGCAGTGGATGTCATCTATCCGACTTCAGCAAGGGTTTTGACACTGTTCCTCATAGCATCCTCCTGGGCAAGCTCCAGAAGTGTGGGATAGATGAGTGGACGGTGAGGTGGATTAGGAATTGACTTGATGGCAGGACTCAGAGGGTGATGATCAGTGGTGCACAGTCTGGTGCATCCGGGGGACACCAGGGGTCAGTCCTCAGCCCAGTCCTGTTCAATTTATTCCTCAATGACCTGGATGAAGGGATAGAGTGCCCCCTCAGCAAGTTTGTTGATGATACGAAACTGGGAGGAGTAGCTGATACCACAGAGGGCTGTGCTGCCATTCAGAGGGACCAGGATAGAATGGACAACTGAGAAGGGAGAAACCTCGTGAAATTCAGCAAGTGCAGAGTCCTGTACCGAGGAAGAATAACTCCAGATACCAAGATGTGCTGGGGACCGACCTTCTGGAGAGCAGCTCTGCAAAGAAGGTTCTGGGCGTCATGGTGGATGACAAGTTGACCATGAGGCAACAGCGTGCCCGCATGGCCAAGAAGGCCAATGACATCCTGGGGTGCATTAAGCAGAGCGTCTCCAGCAGGTCGAGGGAGGTGAATGTGCCCTTCTACTAAGCCCTGGTGAGGCCACACCTCGAGTACTGTGTGCGGTTCTGGGCTCCCCAGTGCAAGAGGGACGTGGAGCTGCTAGAGAGAGTCCATCACAGGTCTACGAGAATGATCAGGGATCTGGAACATCTTCCCCATGAGGAAAGGCTGAGAGAGCTGGACCTGTTCAGCCTGAAGAAGAGAAGGCTGAGAGAGGACCTGATCGATGTTCATAAATATCTGAAGGGAGGAATTGAGGAGGATGGAACCAGTCTCTTTTCAGTAGCTGTCAGCAATAGGACAAGGGGAAATGGCCACAAATTGAGGCATCAAATGTTCCACGGGAACTGAAGAAAAAATTTCTCTACTGTGAGGGTCACAGAGCCCTGGAACAGGCTGCCCAGAGACATTGTGAAGTCTCGTTCTCTAGAGATATTCAAAATCCCCTTGAATGCAGTCCTGTGTAACATGCTCTATCTGACCTTGCATGTGTGCCTGCACACTGGATCATATCTAAAGGTTCCTTCCAACCATAACAATTCTATGATTCTTTTTAGCATATATTACCTAAAAATCCCTCGCAACAGGCTATCAGAAAGTAGTATAGCTGGAACGAAACTCATCTCCAAAGTGCCTGTGATGGTAGAGAATGAACACAGCCAGACGTTGACAATGTTTAGCCTCATGGCATACCTTTAGCCTGTGCTCAACCTCCTGAAGACAAAGCACCCCAAGCCAAATTACACCACTGTGAGAGGAAGCCTAGACTCACTCACTGCCAGAGATTTTCTGTGGAAAGTGGACAAATTGCATTGCATTCATCTGCTGTGCTGTTGCTGTGTGCTGTGTTGTTGCCTGAAAACAGTGAAGACTTCCAGTGTAGTGTGATCATGAGATTGCTCTGACCTTGAGCCTTGCTGCTGCAGGCTACGTTACATGCCGCAGTAGAAAATACCCTGCATCTCCAAGTCCAACTTACTTATTTGTAGAAACAATCAGTTCTGATGAATCCATCTTGTAGCATGGGGCTGTCAGAAAAAAAAACAACCAACCAACCAACCAACCAACCAACCAACCAACCAAAAATCCCTTGCCACCTCTTCCAAACTAAGTCATTTGTCTACTTTCCCCAAATTCAGAAGCCCTCACACCTAAGGCAGCAGCAAGTTTCCAATTCACTGTGATTTTCCACAGAGTGTGTGAGACCCCTCTATTTCCCTTACTGGAGTGCTAGCCACAACATCTTAATTTTCTGCCAGCAAAGAATGGGGAGACATTCTCCTGTTGATGCAGGATCACCATGCAGAAAGGAATGCAAAGGTGGTGTGAAAGGCAAGAGAAGCAAGCATACAAAGGGAGCATGAATTTGAAGCCAAGCAGATTGAGGCATTTGGACCAAACACCAACTTGAAGGTGAAATATCATTTCTCCTCTTACTGCATATAGAGCTTCGATGCCTAACTTTGTGTTCTGTATTCTGTTCCAGGTACAAACTTTTTCCTGTTGCACTGTAATGTGTAAAACACTAAATTCACTGAAAGAGTTCATTTAAGGACTGTAACACTCCTTGGATTCAACAACCATACATGTTTGCATTCCGAGACTAATGAAAAAGCAACTAGTGAGCTCTATGTTCACCCCCCAGATTGCAAATGCTGTTGCCCTCATTTGTTAGTGTGACAGGTCATTTCTGCCTAAGCTGCTGACAGATAAGCTACTTGTGTTTTAAAGAAGCCATGTAAAGCTAGATTTTTATGCAGAATTTCAAGGACTATGAGAAAAGTATCATCAGGTCCTGAGCTGCAGGCACTTTGGCCATGTTACAAGAAGGAAAATAGATTCTCAATGCAATGCAAATTATGAAAATTCTATTATTCATGATGACACTGAATATCTGCCCCCACATCTCACTGACAAATTCATCCACTTCTTTCAGATGAGATATCATACCTTGTCCACAAACAGCCCTAGAGGTAGTAATTAATTATTTAATACTGGTTGATGACAATTACATGATAACTTTATTGGTCAGAATCAGAGCGGAATCTGTGATATGTTCTAGATCTACACTATAAAATTAATATTCTGTGAAAAGAGAATACTGAAACAAAAAGTACTTCTTATATAAAAAAAACCCTTGTGTTCCAAAACCACATAAAGCACCCCTTTTAATCGAAATTGTTTTGCTTGCCTGTGTCAATGGAAATCTGTGTAATCAAACAGAGCCACAATCAATTTGATTGTGCCCTCATAAACTCATATTCAGACTTAGTACTATATGCTAAATTTTTATCTGTCATTCAATACCCACTTTTTCAGAATGAGGATCTGTCTCTGTCCTTTTCTTTTCCCTTTTCTTTTCTTTTCTTTTCTTTTCTTTTCTTTTCTTTTCTTTTCTTTTCTTTTCTTTTCTTTTCTTTTCTTTTCTTTTCTTTTCTTTTCTTTTTTCTTTTCTTTTTTCTTTTCTTTTTTCTTTTCTCTACTCTAGTTTTATTGCTTACAATTTAATATTTCCCTGGAGACTGAGAACAAAGAATACTCCACGTTGCTAATAAAACTTGAAGACAACACGGTAGAGTAAGAATTAAAGGGAAACAACT